>JXOV01004032.1:0-31253 GCA_001014945.1 Clogmia albipunctata
ATATGACAAACAGGAGAAGTTGCTCCGCCGAAGTGATCTTACGTATTTTATAACCTTTAAAGCAAATCTTGTCCTTTAAACTACCATGACTTTTTGGTCATTAAAAAAATATAGTTAGAGATTATATCTTTATTGGAAAAACTTGATTTTCTTAACAATTAGAGCATTGAGAATTTATATTTTAATGACTCAAGTTGTTAAACTTTATTGTCTTTGAAACAGTTTCAATTGGATAAATATAAATCAATTACCGTTAAAACAAACCAAGCGCAGTGAGGGAAATAGCTGGTAGATAAATATTTGGAATTAGTGTGTTGTCCAAAATTGCCTTGTCTTGTACCCACGTCAGTCAATGTGCTCCAAATCAAAGGAAAATTCGTTATATTTCCCCCCGTAATTTATGACTCGAGATTTAAAAATACGACCTTAGATTTCCCCACACCGTCACCATTTGTCCAATAAATCAAGTTTCCAAAGGAAAATGTTGAGCAGTGGGATTAATTTGAAACGGTAAACGGTCGCATTTTATAAGTTAAAATAAATAATTTAATGTGTTGCTTTTCGGTGTGACAGTTTCCGTGATTTGATTAAAGCACTTTGATGAAAGTCTCTTATTAATAATAAACACACAAAATTCATCATTTTTCTCTTTCAAATGACTTTCTTTTGGTAAGCGATATTCGAAATTTGTGTGTAATTAGTGAACAGTTTCTTTTGTGTTATGCAATTCAACAAAACATTATGCATTAACATTATTCATAGATATTTAACATGTGCGCCTTCGATATATTCATATATAATATGAAAAATAGGATTAGCGTGCAAAAACCTCGGCTTGTTGTAATGTAATTTTAGTGCCATATGCGTTTTTCCGTTTGAATGGAAATCGTTCGTCATAGTTTTGTTTGAAGCTTTTTTCCAGGGCTGGAAAACAATGCCCGTAAATGAATGCAGATTCAATGAATCGAACTTATAACAAACGGTATTTAAAACAATTTTTATATATATTTTTTTTCTTTCGAAACGTTTCCTTGGACAATTTAATTAGAATTGAACCCTACACAGCGTGAGATAAAGCCAGAAACACACCCATGATTCCTTTATATATCTCTGGAACCAGATATTGCATCAATTTCAAATTTACACACTATATTAATCCTAAATTACATCGTATATTAAAAAGATTGCAAATAGTTAAATTTTTCGCGAAATTGCTAGAGAGAAAAACTGAAACCGCACTTGTTTCATTGGTCTGCGTCATAAACGCAACCCCTCTATATCCATTACGGGGTATTCATTAAATAATCTAATTACCCCTAGGCAATCCGAAATATATCATGTATTTCGAAAGTTGGGATAGCAGTGTCATAGTGTGTAAATTTCATAGATTGTTGATGCCTTTTAGTTAAATAAAATTGATATTATCGTACTAAGCGCTGTACAGAATTATTTAAAAGACTAGTGATTTTTCTTTGTTCAATAAGTGCCATCTTCGTGAAAGATTCTCATGAAATCCATCAAATTTATATAGAACATAGCTTCGTTATGAATGAACTCACCAACTAATGTAAAATCAATAAACAATTACTAAAAATTTTATGAATGTTTTGCTAAAAAAAGAAGCGAAAGATATCAATCATCTCTTCAATATCGTAATTTTAGAAATGAAACAAGAAGTATTTTTTTTAATTTTAAAAACACAATGATATTTTAACATTTTTGTATTAAATAATTAATTGTGTCTTAATCTTGAAACGACAGTGTTTTAGCATTTTAAGGATTATTAAGCTCAGTTCAGTTTTGCATTTCTCTATTCCATGATACTCGTATGATTCTCGTTCGGTTTCGCGAGGACTTGATTTGAAATAAAATTATTGTTCTTGCAATTATCCCGACCTCTTTTATGTAAGGACGGATTTATTTAGGAGAACATTATTAAATAAACGGGTCGTATGAAAACATATACAGCTCGTGATTTTAAAAGACAAAAGGGTTAATAATGCCTCATGACTACTATTTAATACTTAATTGTGTTATGTTTTAACATCCCTGGCTGGAATTAAGAGACTGAGCTGTACTAGAGTCTAGACCCCGACTGAGCCTTTTATTACAATCGGTTCATGTTTTGTCTGGCAGCTACTCATTTACCACCGATTCCAATGCGTTTATTTTTGCTATGCAGTTTTTGCTCTTTCTTCATGTTTAAGCGTCTGAAATTAGCATACAGCATGAATTTATGCAAATTGAAATGAGTCGAATCGCCTGTGTATGTAGTTTCATATTCATATTCCACCAGAATATTGTGCCGGAGAATTCTGCACGCAAAAACGGCAATTATCTTTAGAAGTTTGCTTCCTCTTTGGACGCGAAACGCTATTTGCAAAGCAAAATTAGCGGATGTAAATAAATGCCACTTGGTGGTTGGCATGAAAATTAAATTTTCTGCAGTTTATTAGAACTGTAAAAGTAAAGTTTTCCTCAAATTTAATCGTCGTTTTTGGTGGGCTTTTCCTGATTTATTACCCCATTCTGTTTGTAAACGTTAATTGGTGGATTTCCGCAGTTATGCAACAAATTTAAAAATGGTATAATGTCCTTAATTAAATTTACTCGATCGATCATACTAATGAGGTTTCATCACGAACGCAAATTTAAATTTGGAGCCATGCTTGAATTTTCAACAAACCAATAAAGGTGTATCCATGCAATCAAATGAGCATACAATAACTATGGCATTCGTGTATGGTTCTATAGTTTCCCAATTAAGGATAATGGAAACCATATTTAACGCTTAATTGATTTGAATTTATTGTTGGTTATGATCTTATTTATATGCAAATTTTATTTTAGTTGTAAAATTAAATTAGGAATGGTTAGGATTTTTTATTCTAACTTTTTATGAAGGAATTTATTGATTCTAAATTATAAGTTATTCTGAAACACACAATCACACATATATGATTGATTGAATATTTTTAAACAGTGTTCTTTCAAGTATATACGAGTGTCTTTGTTTCTTGCAAACAAATTTAAATATTGATAAATCTGAATTTAATTTGATTTTTTCTTCTTTATTTTACTGTTCTAACTTATATATTAAATGGAATTAAATTTACAAAATCATTTTGATCTAAATATAAACATATTATTCTACATTAACTAAACCAATTTCAATTAATTAAAAGAAGAAATTAATTTCTAGGCAAATATATTTTAGCAAATTTAAAAAAAAGACAAGACTGTTGTAAATCCCCGTCGTAAATCTAAATACCATTTCAAAATATTTCGACATTAATTGTTGATTTAAAACCGCAATAAAGTCATTAATAGTAATTTAAATTTTGTAGCTTGGTAGTCAATTATGATGATTTGAAAAACATCATAATTTCCAATTATATGATGTACTCCCATTTTATAGTTCAGTGAATCTGCTATTGTAAGTGATACAATTGGTTTTGCAATAGCTGCACAGGCAAAAACGACTAAAAATGTGCAGTAAAAGTACTTAAACTGTTTACAGTACAACCGTTTTTACCATTTGTACGATTGGTTTTTATTTATAAAAGGCAGCAATTTACATGATTACAATATTGCAGTTGTTGATTTCAGATAATCAAATGGCTGTTTCCGTTTCTGATTTTTCCAGCATATGTAAAATCGACAATTGGCATTACAACTGTGACTAAACATATGCATTTCTGCGAGATTAAATCGTTTCCAATTTACTGGCTAATGACGCTAAAGTCAAGTTTGGCAGATTATCAACGTCATTTGTCTGTGGTAAATGGCGAATTACTGAAATTCTTACTACAAGTCGAATCACGTACCTGGCAAATAGTCACCGGGGGCACATGATTAGACTTTGAATCAAGAAAACAATAAATCGCTATTGTTGGCTCCCAATGACAATTTGAATAAATTAATTTGCAGAATATTAAACAATAATTGCATCTCATTTAGGCAAACGTTTCTTCTGAATATTGACATGGTTTTTTTAAAACTCTATACCAATATATGGTTATCTTAATTGAATTAAAATTGTGGAAAAAACAATTGATAAGAAATTTAATTCTTACATAAGCCATTTTAATTACGACTATAAATAGATTCAAAAATTATCAATTAAGCCGATATTGTGTTATTTCAAAATAATCAATCTATGTCATGTAGTGTTCATATGACTCATATTTGGGTAGACACCAGAGGTTAATGGATATAAATACATTTAAAGTAAATCTGGTTTCGTTTAGCCATATTTATGCAAATTACTTAATAAACATTTTTTTGAAATTCGCTTCACTTGGAGATTATTAAACTTTTGATTGATCTTTAAAGGTTAAAAATGTTTGAATGAATTTATGAAACATATACAGTAGAATCTGGTTAATATGACATTGGAGGGAGAGGAAAAATATGTCATACTAAGCAGACGTCAATGTATTCGATTTTTTTAAAGACTTTATAAGGAAATTAAATGTGTAATTTATGGGTAATATAAGTGGTGGACCATTATAACCGGAGTCCACTGTACACGTATAATAAGTTGAATTTTAACTAATATAAAGTAGTTTGTCATATTAATTACCCCATGAACAGAATAACATTCGATTCATTTGTGATCCTGTCTATTTAAACAAGTTTCTTAAAAATTAATATGCATTATAAATTATATTAATTTCATACAATCTGATTCAAGTGGTTAAAAAGAATCAATTATCTACTGGATAAAAATTTATTTATTATTGTGAATATATCATTCCTTCTTCATATTAAAAATATACAATTAATTTTATTTTGAGGCTTAGTAAAATATTATTGACAAATTACTTAATTAAGTAATTCCACAACTATGAATTCAAATCAAAGCGAAATAATGATATTATGGTGTATTAATCACCATAATGTAGTTAATGGTATTATAATTCAATTTTAATAAATAATTGTGGTTTTACAAAAACTGACATTGATAAAAATACAGGTTTTTAACAATTATTCAATTTAATTAAATGTTCTTGGGAATTTCCGTCTGATTTGGTTAGCCGCGAATGTAATTTTTAAATAAATTCAATTAAGTTTTTCTTAGTTTAAGCTTACAGAGATGCATGTAATGTGTAACCACATGACAGAGATGAAAATGAAAATATTTGTAATTAAGACCGTTGCACTGAAGAGCTTATTTATAGCTGCGGGCTTGAATGTGAATTCTGCAAAAGGATTGCGAAGAATTTCGCTTGGACGATTGTTTTCTTGTGCATCTTCATTATTAGCGTGTCATGAACAAATGATTACTATAAATTGGATGTCAGGAGCCGTGATAATTGAACGTGGAGCAAAATCTGATAGATATAGTGGATCAATTAAATGAAATTTATGATACGAGTAGCGCAAACTAGTTTTTGCTGCAATGAGGTTAATAAATCATTCGGAAAGAGACTTACGTCCTACGCACGCAGTTCTTGTTCAACCAATAAATAGGAAAAAAAGTTGGAAAATGAAGGGAGTTTTTACTACTCAAGGGTTATATTACTAATAAACGAGCAATAGGAGAAAGAGTAATTGCAAATTTTTTTCATTTTTTAGCATTTAATAAAGATTAATTTAATTGCTCTTTAAAGATTTATGTTCATTCATTCATTTATGGGTTTGAAGAAAAAAAAGATAATGTTTTTATTCCGAAGCCCCTGATTTTTTTTTTATAAAAACTAGAGGTTATAGTTTAGTTGAAATAAATAATAGTTTAAGTTATGAAACTTTTATTCAACAAACTTAAATTCTCAAGGAAACTGGTACATGTTTGATTACCCTTAATAATATAAAGAGTTGAATAAAACCCACATGAAAGAAAAACAGATATAAAGATTTGATTGCGTAAACAAAGAGATTGACGGGGAAAAGGAGTTTTCAATACCTGATAATTGATATTATTCACTATTATACAGTTTGTCTGCTAAATTTATAGCCGGCTGAGACGATGGATAAGATGAAAATAATTCAACTTTATACGCATTTTGACTTCGTAACTGGAATAGTTGTTGAAACGTGATTCTTTGTCATGAACGCCATGACTATTGCTGGTCAAGACCAGCTCCAATGGCAATGTCTTTGGCTGGCAGCCTTGGGCAAGGTCATCAGAATAAAACTGATTAATTAATTAATTCTAATGACTTAATTTTGCACGTAGAAATGAAATTAAGCGGACGACCTTATTATAGTCTTTTCAATTTCGTTTTTCATTCTGAAATGCTACGACTTAACGGTAATAAATTCTCTCACTCTAGGCTTCTTCACCAAGATCTTATCAATGAATGCCCATGTTCAGAATTCAGTACGCATTAGTGAACAGTAGCGAAGGTGGAGCTATTTAAGTCGGAATTCCACAGGTGGAATTATTACGTGATAATTTTCGTTATGAATTGCTGAAATCGTATTCTCACTCACTGCTGTGAGAGCCTCTATTGTCATCGTCCATAACCATAACCACTTTCGTTTAAAGGTGATCTGGATGGCCTTAAACAAAAGCGAATTATAATTAAAAACGTAACCCACACTCTGCAAATTAATTCAAGGTCGAGCCCGTGGTCAGTCCATGTAATTACGAATAGAATAAGCCATTAGACGATAATAATTTTTTCAACGCCTCAAATCTGTCGCGGTCACGTCTCTTCTCTCGGCCCAACGGTCGCACTAAGCTCAGATTGCACTTGTGATCACCATTACCGATTCGCACCAATTGTCGCACGTTTTCCGATTAAGACCGACAATTTGGCGGGATTCGTTATGAATAATAATTTCGCTTTTACTTTTATAGAGGATAATAAGCATATTTATCTAAACAATACTCTCATTATTCTTTCCTTTCAATCAAACTATTTGCAACAGATTAACGGATCTTCTTTTCAACACATCTCTTTCAACTTCGATACCATCGACATCAAACTCCATTTGCGGTACGGAATGTCATTTTCAATTTCTCGATACTGTTGAATACAAAGAACACTCCTTATTTCAAAGACAGATTCTTTGAATTTATCAAAAATAACAAAATGGAATTTCAACTACACCGTAAGGCTTGGTGTAATTTAAACCGTCTGACAGGCTACGGTCGATGTAATTTCCAGATGTGTAAATGGAGTCTTAAGAATGATCCATCTTATCAGTGTGTAGCAATTCATCAAACCATAGAACAGATATGGGCCGAATACCCAGCATTATGATATACAGGTGATGGTTCAAGGCATTGGGAATGTCAATGAAGATGCTATCAAATTAATTTAATTACGGACAGTTAAAATTATTGTACACTTTAACTTGTAATACTAGAACCCATACGCAAAATAAATCTGGAATAAATGATGTACGTTTTTAAGATATGAAATCATTTATGGCAGTGATACTAAAGTTATAATTTTGTATATTTTATTCACTTGAAATCCGAGCGTTAATTGGAATGTGTAAACCACAATAGTCAATTAAGTAAAATTGCCTTACATTTTGATACAGTCCAATTAATTTGGTCCAATTAAGTTGTTTGCACTTTTTACGAATGTGAATAGTGGCATTATTAGTTGATCATTTGCTTTTAAAATTAATGGCATTACTTGAAAAGCAAAAAAAGTAAAATAGAAACAAAATCTTACTTGCATAATTTGGGGTGAACTCATTGTTTTCGGCTGACCGAAAATTGGTTATTGAACTGGATGGTGTGGTGAGGTGAATGATGTTGTATGGCATTCTTTCCCAGAACATTAGCATTGAATGGGACTGAGAGTGGAGTGGAGTGCGAAACAATTAATTTAAAAAGCCATTTGGTCGTGTTTCTTGCACAGCGGAGAGAGACACGGTGTGTGTATCAATATGGCTCAATTTTTCATCTTACAATCAGATTATATAACGAGGGAATTCCTTTCAGATTTGATAGTACGATGTGTTGGGTGTATTACTCGTATTTGACGGGTTACGTGGTGGGCTCGAGATTCCCACCAAGAGCGAAGAGGCATCATCATATTTTTCTCCGAAAGCCAGACCAACCATTCAATTTAGTCACAACTTTGTCTGCCTATAATTCAATAAATTCAAGTGGTCTGATAAGGGGACTTATTAGACTGAAAATAAAAAGGAAAATGGACCAATTGAAGTTAATTTTACCAGTCTAATTGACACACTTTTTCAATGCACTGTTTGAAATTTTGCTTTTCACAACACACTTCAGTGTGCATTTTGAACAATTTCCAAACATCATTGCTTGTAATGGATCCACTCGTTAGCAGATTAGAGCACTTTTGAAAGCGAAAATCGAAATTGAAAAGTTCAAGCAATTCAATCAAGTTTTAAGCCCAAATTTCGACTTCAAAGGCCCATTCTTTAAAAAGAGTTTGCAAAGGGCGGGAGTCTTCAATTTTTACTTATTAGACCGAACTGTTATTTAGACTTGGATTACCAATTTACCTGCCCCAATAACCAACAAATCGATTTTGTGGCGCCTTCTGGTTTTCAATTTCATAATTCCGCGATTATTACAATTCTGTTTGCAAATTTTCTTGACGTAAAATTCCTTTGCTACGGCAGTTTCTGTCTCTGTCCAATCATTGTAGTTGACCTTGTTTCCGATTAATTAATTCACTTCAATCCGCACTTACTCAACTATCTTACTTGATACTCGGTTTAGTAGACAAGTTTCTATAAACACTAGTGTCGACTTTCAGATTTAAATAATAAAAAAATCCAACGACAATAAAATTTCGGCGATTAACTGTATCAGTAAGCCACGAGCCATATTGATTGAACTCGAACTAATAAATGACAATTAGTGAATGTTTGCCAACGTAAAAATTTAGTACGTGATTTGGCATAACAAGGTCCATTTTTTACATCTCAGATTTGAAGAGATGAAAAAAATACACTGACCCAACCGTGAAATTACACAAATCAATTTGCAATTTAATGATTTGAAATTGTAATTTATTTGGTCACTAATTGGGGGCTTTTCTCATAATACAAACTGGAATTGAATTGTTCAGTGTGCAAATTAGAAGTGACTGATGGCTTTGGTTGGTTTTTTGAGCAAATATTAGGTTTGAACCTTTAGAGTTTGTTTTTAATACAACCAAAATTTGAATTGGAAATAAGTCTTGAATAATTAATTTAGGAATTACATTTATTATTAAACTATGATTCAAATTACAATATCTATGTTTTGAACTATTAACATCTTTAGAATGAGTTTTCTTAAAAAATAATAATTACAATAATTCATTAACGAAGGATAATTAACCTTCTGAATTTGAAATTTATTACAAAGATATCATAAACTTAAAGACGTGTTGTCAAAACAATAATAAAATTATATTTACCCTCCAAATACTGCTGAAAAGTGGCCTGAATAATCCGCACCCAATAAATTCTTCAACACTTTATTAATTTATGTGGTGTTGTTTTTTCTTTCCAGAAATAACCTACTGTCATCTCGGCAAAGAATGAGTCACCAGCCATCATATACTAACAACAGCCTGGCCTAGATTTGACGAGTGTGGAAGTAATGATACACCACTAGACAGATTTTAGAATTTTTTAGCGGAAATCTAGAACATCACAGAGAGACAAACGAGTCGGAAAAATGGCACTTCTCAAGACCAATTCGAAGATCATTTTCAAGTTCTTGCTGGGACTAGGCGTTTGGTCTTTTGTCGTGATCGGGCTGTTTAAGCTGCACACGAACAACGTCATCCTGCAAGAGGATGGGCAGCTGTCCATGAACAGTGGACGGCTGCTGTTGCAGAAAGATTTTCGATTTGTGGAGGCCACCTCGACAACCACGGAGAAATTCATGCCGGTCGATGTGCTAATCGATAATCGAACAAGTGAGTATGGATTTGGTATTTTTGGAATTTCTCACTGTCTTTGGGTTGGTCTAAAAATAATTGACTTCGCACCCAAAACCCGAGATGTAGGCGCATTGATTACAATGCACTTTAGACGCCCTTCAATCAGCGAAGAGGTGTTGCGGTTCATTGCGTAAAATTAATGAGCTCTCTGTGTGTTTATTTTCCAGGAATGGATGATGATCAACTGGTGCGTGACGTGGAGTCGAGGCTGCCTTCGCTGCCGATCGCCTACTGGAGCAAAAATAAGAACTATGCTGTGAAAAACACGAAATGTTCCAAGTATCCTTCAATTTTCGATCTGGAATTCAACAACATCTATTGGCAGACATTGCGCTCGT
This sequence comes from Clogmia albipunctata, assembly GCA_001014945.1. NCBI lineage: Eukaryota > Metazoa > Arthropoda > Insecta > Diptera > Psychodidae > Clogmia > Clogmia albipunctata. Next base: position 10,220 of record JXOV01004032.1, read on the forward strand.
CGAATGGCACCTTTCAACTGTTTGGGGCGTACTACGATGTTAGGAAAAAGTCTAGAATTGGTCCAGCTATTCGTATTTTAGGAATGATTGACCGAATCGAACCGACAATAAAAACCTACTGCCAATTGTGGTTTGACGGGCAAAAGGAGCCCGTTGTAGTGAAAACTTTTGAGTATAAGTACATTTGGTTTAACAAGTGGGGAAATTACAAGCAGGGTATTTACCAGCCCTATTTAATCGCTTGTCAAGTCCCTAAACAGTTTCATGGAGTTGTTCCAGCTAGTGTTTCAATGGTGGAGAAGGAATGTGATACAGCCACAAATAACTTACGAGTACTTTACAACACCCCAGAGAACAACCAGAAAAAGGGATTTGCTGTTTGTGTAAAGGGGCTGGACTTCCTTTACGATGATCTTAGTGTCCGTCTAGTCGAATGGATCGAACTGCTTAACATTTTGGGGGCTGACAAGATTTTCTTTTACAATCTCCAAGTTCATCCAAACATCACAAAGGTCCTAGATCATTACGAGAGAGAGGGCAAAGTTAAGACCACCCCTTTGACTCTACCAGGGGGTCAGCCCAATGTACCAGGATTTCAGCACTTGTATTTAACTAAGAAAACTAACCACAAAAGGCAAAACGAATTAATTCCATACAATGACTGTCTTTACAAGAACATGTACTTGTACGAGTACATAACCCTGTTGGACATTGACGAGGTGATCATGCCAAAAGGGGGCATAATGAACTGGGCTGAACTGATGCAGGCTGCTCTGCCAAAAGCGAAAAAACTTCGTCCAGAGGGATATCAGAGTTTCAATTTGAGGAATGTCTACTTTTTAGATGGATTCCAGCACGATCACGGCTGGAATAAAGACATTCCCAAGTTTATGCACATGTTGCAGCATGTCTACAGGGCTCAAAATTATACAAAGCCAAACCAATATGTGAAATGTTTCCACGATCCAGAGTCAGTATTAACGTTGCACAATCACTTCCCCCTGGCCTGCCTGGGAGGCGTTTGCAAGTCCTATCCCATAGAGACGGACGACGGCCACCTGCAGCACTACAGGGCGGACTGTGTGAAGACGCTGAAAAAGAGCTGTGAAGAGTTTCGTGAACACAGAACTCAGGATACCACAATTTGGAAATTCAAGGACGAACTAATTCAAAGGTCTCTTCGAACCCTGGACAAATTAGGCTTTTTCAAAAATACCCTCACAGCTCGGGCAAGAGACTTTACCGAGAGTTGATACTAGAGTGATGGAGATGGGTACTTATTGTTAGTTAGAATTTTAATTGCAATTGTGATATGAGACCTATTGGACCCCTCTTTGAAAAGGTGAATGATTGCTGATTCTGTTTTTAATCAAACATAAAAAACGAACTGTGCCTTGAAAGCGGATTAAATTCCTATTAAGTACACGATTATGTATATCTATATATCAACAAAACGATGAATTTCCTATACTTTATATATCTTTATATTTATGTATACAAGACTGACTGAGAAAGTATGTATTGCGGTGAAAAAAAGAAGAACAAAAATCACGAACCCTCATCAAATATTTATATCAAAACGAATCATTATTAAAAGTTAAAAATCTTTACATTTGTAAGGCATCAAAAGTCAATACCTATATATCCTTAATATTAAAATAGTGTTTAGGATTTCTACTATATTATAAACAAAAGTCATTGATTAATGTGGTGAAATATTGTAAATTTTTTTCTCTGTAACTCAAACTGTTTTAATCGACTATGACAAATATACTACTATATTTTTGACCAAAAAGAAATTGTGTTATGAATTCCATTAGTAGAAAAGACGACCTTGAGACTGAAAGCCAAATACCTCGAGGTGGGCTTAATCTTTGCCCCATAATTCATATCCGTGGTATAATTGGAAAGATGAGTCAAGAGAGAAATTTTCGAACCAAGATTTATGATTTTTTCCTGCCTGACAATACGTCACTTTCTCCAGGGCACCATCGATGCAATCCGGGCCCAAGATGATCTGGCCATGGTGATAAACGATACTATTCATTTGCAGACTGTGGGGAATTTATGACCGCTTCATTTGAATACAAATTGAACGGGTCGTAGTGCCAAAGACAACAATTGCTTTTCACTTTCGAAGCAATTGCATTAATGACCTATTGAACGGAGAAAAGCACGACCAAGTGAGGAACATGTTTTGCAACCAGTGTCACTTTCTGATGCCACAAACAACCTTTTCGTTTAACACCCCCAAAGGTTAATCGTTTAAAAAATGCACAATTTACAGCCTCAAGTTATGGTGTGCACTGCTGAAAATAACTTAATTAGCAAAAATTAATTTATTAGGGATCATAAAGTAGGAAACTATTTCATAGTTTGTAAAGGTCATTTGGAGATGAAAATGTCATTACTTTGTAGTTACTCATTAATTGCATGCTTTTTTAAATTGACGTTGAGTTTTATTGCTAGTCTGAAGGTATGCTTCTGCATAAATAACTAATTTATTTATAATTAACACTTTGTTATGGATCGCTTTGACGAGTAGAGAAAAATAAAGACTGTTTTTCCACTAGAAAATGATCAAGTACGATGTCCAAGTATTATTTTAATTAAGAAATTCATAATGAAAAACTACTAAGTAATATTTTTGAGATTTTAAATTAACTAATAATTGAATAAATCTATGGATTAAAATTTTTATGATGATCATTTTACAAAATTTTTGAAAAAAAAATATTTTTAATTTGATTGCAAAAAACAAATTAAAAATATGATTTTTATTAATATTTATTACAACAAATAATCATAATTGATAAAAGATCAACAAATTTAGATAATTTTATCATAAAAATTATTTTTTTTCAAATGAATTGATATTTTAAATTTCTTCTCTTTAGTACAAAGCAAGTTATAACTTCTAAGTCTCGGTGGATTAAATACAAAATGTTTTACTTAATAAAAATGGCGATAAGCACATTTAATAAATTAATGAACAAGTACGATCACTTGTTTGAATAGTAGATAGTGAAAATTTAAAAAATACGATATAAACATATTTTAAGAATTATTGAAAAGATATAATTAAATTAAGTTATTTATTACACAGGTTTCATTTTCACTATGAAAAATTGAGAACAGTTTTCAATAGGGAGCGTTTGATTTTCAAAGAATTGTCTATTCCTACAATTTTAATACATACTTGTATTCATAATTATAATATATACCAAGGTCGTTAGTCCATAGTTTGTTTTGCATGTTGTCTATATTTCTTTTATGGGTGATTATAATTTTCTAATTTTCAGTTAAACAGTTCTTCGATTTGATGAAATCCTCAGTTTAATTAGGGAAATGATTGTTTTAGTATTGTATTTAGCATTTCTACATTTTTTATGAATTGATCCCTTTTGCTCTTTCAGTTAATACGGATTCGGGAAAATAATTGACATTCAATCCTTTATTTTATTGTAAAGAAGAAGGCTTTCCATTACAAGAAGCAATAAACGATTTAACAATGCATTTGTTAAAATTTAATAAGAAAAAAAAATTTAAAAATTTAGGAATGGACATTTCTGAACAATTGATGCCCAAAAATGCAAATCGGTTTTACAAAATATAAGAAAAAGGTCAAAGTACTAACAGCTGGGAACAATTTGGATAATATTGTCGGTTTTATTATTTTACCTTCCTTTTTACAGTGAGACAAACATCCATCGATTTCTTTTAAAAATTGTTGTTTTTTTAATATGAGAATGAAACCCCATGGAAAACCCTATAGTTACCAATTATTTAAATTAAATTTTATCATTTCAATAATTCTAAAAATAGATATCAATCAATTTTCTTTTAAAATTTCTACTATCTATGAACAATTGATCGATTATTTTAAATTGTACTGCTGGTTCATTAATGTTGATCGAATTGATTAATTTTGATTATCGACATCGTCATTAAATAAGATTTTTTTTTTATTAAAGGCCTTCCGGAATAAAGTTAACAATTCGCCATGATACTCATCGGTCATTAACAAATGTTATGTCTAACCAACTGTGTTTTCGATGAATACGGGTTTTAGTGAAAATATATTATTATTGTTCAAAGAACGAACATTTGTTTATTCAATTGTCAAACAATAGAAATGATGCGTGTTGAACGCAATTCAGAACCATTAACTTTCATCTTCTGACACAAAAAATATTAGATGATTGCTCTTTTCTCTCAATTCGAGTTTTCGAAACAGTTTAACGAATTTTTGCCTGGAAAATGTTACAAAATGTTTAAAAGTGTAAATTAATAAAGTCAACTATTTGCTACGATAATTTATCGTAATATTTAGTGCCTCTTTTACAACTTTGTTATTTATATTTATTATAATTGAGGAGATATTTGGTTACATACTCGTATTATTAATACTAATTTTTATAATATATATTTTTTGGTTGGCGCAGTTGGTTAAAGCGTTGTCACAGAATTCAACTCGATGGGTACGGGTTCGAGCCCTGATCAGACCGTAATTTTTTTTTCAAAGTTCGTTACTCGTTTTTACTAACAACATTCCGGTTTTTAAAAGCTTGGATCAAGTGCATAGAATTGAAGAGCTAAACAGGACCTTTCTATAATACTAATAATTTGCTGCTACTCAATGAGTGGATACAGAAAAAAATATTTTGAAATTACAAAAAATGATTCAATTGTAAATGTCAAAGATTTATAGAACTAGTACGATAAGATAAGACATTATTAGTTAACAGAGTTTAATAATGCTTATCGTTATGATTTACTTTTTTTTTTTAAAGACGTTATTCACTTGTGTGAAAGAGAGATCGTGATTCTAGTGAAATATTAAGTAAATTTATAATAATAAAGAGAATAGAATTACAATTTTAAAAACGTGCCTTTTTCAAATGTCCCTTATATTGTGTCGGATCCATACTGCTCATGTTAGCGGTTGACGAATGCCGGCCAATTGTTCATATATGGAGTCCAACATAGGTAAGGACAACTTGAGGTGGAGGCGATGAGCAGCACCCATCACTACACGTACATTATATACATTTTTATTAATATAATTCGTATAATCGATTAATTTCATTAAATACTTTTATTATAGAACAATCTAAATTAAAAATAATATTGTTTAAGAAGAAAGTTTTTTTTTCTTAATGCTTAAAATGTTGATATAATTCAAATTCAATATTTACTAATTCTTAAATATTTCATCCGGTTTTCAAATACTTTTGAACGATTAAACAATTTACCAACTTGGGTTTTCGATGGCGATTGTTTTGATCTAGTAGAATATAAAATTCCTCGCAATATCAATATAATCATTGTTTTAAAAATTAAATGGCAAACAAAATTGTGGCAAATATTTGCCCAAAATTAAACCAAATGCGGCTCACGTTGGGCGACGGCCGACCAACGTTAAGTGAATTGCAAACATTTTACTTTTCATCACGACCGTCAAGGAAAGTGATCAGCTGCGTCACGATTAGGTAATTTAAATATTATTAGAATTGATTCATGTTTGTTTTTCCCATTTAACTGAGCCTCACTTATCCCCTTCACCTGCCTCTGGAAAACGTTTTTTTCATATCATCTGGGCGTTGGTGCGTTTGGGGAGTGAATTGTACAAAGGTCACCCAGTTGAATTCCAATTAATTTCTCCGCACTGCAATGGTTTTATTGTTTTAATATTTAATTTAACTGCAACTGGAGGAAATAACTGGCAACAGTTTAAGGTCGTTCGGAATAAATAACGTGACATTACGCCGCGATTTGGGACAGAGCAGTAGTTAACGGGCTATCGGACGGGCGCCTCCGTATCTAGAAACCATCAAAGCAGAACTCCACCTTCGGTCTTATGTACATTTATTACTATGTGCGAGAGTGTAAATATATAATGCAATAGCGGACCATCAAAATTGGAATTTAATTTCATAGGTATGGCTTTATTACGGCGAGCCTCTGATTGAAATCCCACCCATACCAGTGGCCAGAAAAGGGGCTGCACAATTGTGGTGTTAAGAAAGATCATCCATGGTTCATTCTCCCCTTTTTCCACATATTGACTCACACTAGCCATTGTGATGCTGAGATGATGTTGTGCTCAAAACAACGGGATTTTTCGTGGTACTAAGGCCCATCATATGCTTCCATCCATACCTACATTTCAAATTGTATAATTTTGATGGTCAATTTGAAAAAGTTTCAACTGCTTACAGTACACGACGAAATAGTAAGTACACATTTAAGAAAACATTAGTATCAATGTTGAAATGTTTTTAAAATATTTTTTATTTTCGTGCATAGAACAGACTTCACCAGTTTTTAAACTAATCAGATTTTTTGTATAACTAATGTCAAGCTATCATACAATTTAAATTACAAATTCCTTTTAATTCTTTAAAACTTTTCTAGTAATTTTTCTGAATCTTTTTTAAAATGAATATAAAATTATTTCAGAATAGTGTAGTACCAAATATGTTTCAAATAACTTAAGAAAATAATTATCTTTTAAAAACAAACTTTTTATTTCAGAGCTGCAACATGAAAGGGATGTGCGTATTGTATTCCTGATCTTAAATTTTCATTTAATTTTTAAAGTATGAATTGAAATTGAATAGATTAGGAACAAAGAGTATAATATTCCGCATTTGGCTTAATCCTGCCCAACAAAAACGTTAATCTATTTGAGGACGATTACGAACTAAAATTTATAGAAATAGATTAAGGCTGAAGGTTAAATAATTCTATATTAGGACTAAAATTCCCTAAACAAGCAATACAAGTGAAATTGTCAGGAAAGAACGGAACGAAAAGATCCAAATAAAAGGTTTTCCAATATCAGTGTCCATTTTGATATTTAAAAATATTGAATATTTTTCAAAAGAACAATTTGGTTTCCTTTGAAAAAGAAATAAAGAATTGAAGAGAATATGTCAATAAATAAAATCGCAATTTCGGACTAATGGCTATAACGAGTACGTTTGTAAGATCCTTTTCATGAATATGTCCAAGATCAACTGGCACATTTTCGTTTATATTTCGTAAATAGTTTCATTAATTGTAACTATAGATTCTTAAATCGATTGTTGAGTTATGTCAAAATATTTATATAGTACTTTATATGATTTAAAAGAAAAAAGTTCAAAGTTGTTAAATCACCGAGCTTCGGGGAAGATTCGTTTAGTTTTAATTTTAAACATTTTGACTGTAAATGTTTTTTTTTATATTTCCAATATCAAATTAAAAACACTTATTGGAAATTCCTTTATTAATGACGAACCAAAACGAATATTAGTAATATGTGGTAGAAGAGAAGTAATTATTATTCAACTTTGGAAATGGAAGACTAAAACTACGGGCTTAATCATATTTCGTTGCCTATAAATGATACATTCAAATGAAAAGTGATGTACAATTTTATTTTCTTCAATTATCTTGTTCACTACAGTTCTTACTCTTGTGCACTGACCATAAAGCAATTACCAATACGACTTGTACAGCAAGAATAGCCGTCTAAAGAAGCCATTTTTGCGGATTGTAAGTAACAGGTTCTAACCAAATAATTAATCGAATGTTCAGTCAACAATGTTAATAATTTGGGGGGAATTGGTAATTTATTGTCGTATCCATTCATGTTTTGTTATTGTCCTGGTCGGTGAAACCCTAAGAATGGACTGACCCAAATCGCTACTTAAAAGGTGTTCCGCCGACTAACCAAAGTCAATAAAATCATGCCAATTTAGAGGTACACTTTGTCAAGAGAGTATATCTCAAGACGAAAATACCATGTGATTGGGCATTCAACTAGCTCTTCAGCTCTTTGAATAGTTTAGAGCTTCGGCTTTTAACATGTGTATATAATCTCTCGCCAAGAACTGCTATTGATGAATGCAAGATGGGAATTGAGACGGAAGAAGAATAAATACTATTCAAAACAACTATTTTCTAAATGATTCAGTGAGAGCTGGACGATACACAAACGTTAGGTAATTAAAAGACCGGTTTTTTTCTTGAGCTATTAGAAAAAGCAGATGGGAATGGTCATTGGGCCAACACCTCAAATACTATGGAATCTTTAGCATACATCTTAAATTCATTTTCATTTTTGAATAGTAAAATTTTTGTGTTTCGCTGAATAAAATTTTATTTCTTGGAAATGATTTATCTGGCAATATTTATGAAATAAAATATTTAAAATTTCTTACACGTGTTTTCTAAATTATTCAATTAATTTAGTTTACTGGAATAGTTGACTAGAATTTTATATACGATTATATGTCAGTATATTACAGTTTGTAGAAGAATAACGTTTTATAAGAAACGATGATAAATATTTAAATGAGATTTCAAAGCAACATTTAAACTTTGTATATTTATTTCTTATGATTCACATTTGAATTTTCACTTTCGTATAGTGGATAGCTAGTAGCTACTCATACAATGTTGTTTTTATCAATTTTGCAAACAAAAAGTCTATTTTTATAAATGAATAATAAATTATATACTTCTTTGGAAATAGATTCTCTTTTGAAATATCTATTACCAGTAATTTATCAAATAAACTGGTTGGAATTATAAAAATCCTTTTAAAATTCAATATTTGAAATGTTTTTATTACTAATGTCAAAGTTTATTGCACTCATAAATGAGATAAAGTGTTAAAAATATTGTATATTGATTAACACATAATCAACCTAAATTTCTTTTATAACGTTATAAAATAGGAATACTACTAATGAAAGAACAGCAGCTTGTTCGAATAGAATTTTTTGCCGCTTCTTTTGTGATCTATAAAACAAGTGTCGGGTTCTTAATAAGCATTAGCAGCTGACGGATATAGTCATAAATATACAGGTAGAGACTCTCGCCATAAATGTCATCGGATAAACTGGAATGCGTCTTCTAAGCTAGATTAAAACTGACTCGTTGGGAGAATCTTCAAAAGCGTGCGTTCCGAAGAACCGATCGAGGAAAGGGCTCTCTTCTGGAAGAAGCACGTGAATGGAGTCTCTAGCACTGACCAATCAAAAATGAATGTGATCCCGTTACCAAATAGTAGTAAAGTAGTTGTAATCTTCTGTGGGTCTCTTTCTTGGGTCTGGTCTAGTCTGATCCATTTGTGTGCGTGCTTAATTAAACGTGCTTGTTTGGGGTCGATATATAAAAACAAATCGCTTTATATAAAAGAAATTTCCCAGGTGCTTTTGTATGCTGCTCGGAATGTGCACTACTAACACTTTGAAGTTCAGGTTTATTCAACGCACAAAGATACTTAGTAGTATATATTATTACTTTGATTGTGGCTACTCCAGTGTGAAATTATTTAATGTTTGTTTGGCTTTGGCCAGCCAGTTGGTCAACATCACTGTGGAAGATCGGGTGCCAAGCCAAACAATAGCACATCTATCCACCTGGATTATTTCGCATAAGTTTCATCGATCAAAGAGGTGATAAACGTAGTGATCGGTTTCGTGGATAAGTTCAAGTACAGTTGATTTGGGTTCATTACAACAAATCCGAAATTTACGATCCATTAATGCGATGCCATCTTGCTTATTCATCATCACAACACCGCAGCAGAGATTGAGAGATGACGAACTCGTAGTAGTGCCGACTTTCTTTGGATAGTTTTGGTTGAGCTTGCCAGTCAGTCAGTGGAGAAGAGCGATCTTGGCAGAGGATCCAGTCAGTCGATATTCGACGATCGCGCGACAGTGGTGCGTCTTCTTGTTTAGAAAAAGAAAAACCATCAATCGATTGACAAAAAAGTAAAACTAGTCGGTACAATTGTGGGAACTCGGGGTGACAATGTGGAAACGTAAGACAAATTATTTACCCGGAAAATGTGATCAATAGTGCAATTTTCCTGAAACAAACTGATGAAGCAAAAAAAAACTTGATCACATAACAATTGTTTAGCGTTCGGCGAGGAAATCCCGGATGTTTTCCACAGAGTGATCGATCAATTATTGATGCCATGTAACGGCGAGCAATTATGCAAATTGTGCGAACCATTTCAAACTGTCTGATCGCGACAAATCGGGACAGCGGGACTCCGTCGTCGACGCCACAATGAAAGTGAAATTGTCCGAGTTGAAGAACGGTAGAATGAAGGTGCACAGAACTTTGTCGCTCAAGACGATCAAGTATTGCTGCTTTGTCGTGTGCTGGTCGTTCTTATTACTTACCACGGTCTTTATTTTCGGTGATGCTGGTTCCTATTTAACGTACTATTCCACCTCCTCTCCGGAGAGCGGGGAAAATGTGACTTATTATAATAATCTACAGTTGGTGATCGATCACAAGAGGAGTCTAGAGGATAATTTTGTGGAAATGGTGAGAACTGTGGAGGAAAGAGTGCCATCTCTGCCTTTAGATTTTTGGGCGAGACAAACGCTGATCGGGAAACGGAAAATGAACACAGAATGCGGACAGTTTCCGTCGATCTTCGATCTTGAGTACAGTAACGATTACTGGCAGACTCAAAAGACCAGCAATGCTACTTTTCAGCTGTTTGGTGCCTATTTCGATAATAGGAAGACCATACCGAACGAAGAAGTGTACATAAGAGTGTTGGGCATGATCGATCGCGTCGACATGAACGATCAAATGTTTTGCCAAATCTGGTACGATAAGATCGATGAGTCTTTCATTGTTCCCGTAGACAGATACCACTACATCTGGATGGCAGATTGGGGAAATGCTATCGATGGAGAGTACCAGCCGTACTTAATCTCATGTCGGATACCGGAGATCATGAGACACAGGATTCCATCGTCTATTTCCCTTGTTCAAAAACAGTGCGATGTGGCTACGAATAATTTGAGGATTATTTATAATAGACCAATTAGTGAGGATATGCGGAAAAAGTTTGGTGTTTGTGTTAAGGGGTTGGACTTTTTATACGAGGACTATAGTGTTAGATTAGTAGAGTGGATTGAATTGTTAAGGGTTTTGGGGGCGGATAAAATATTCTTTTATGAACTCCAAGTTCACCCCAATATTTCCAAGGTGTTGGAATATTATACAGGTCTGGGCGTTGTGGAGGTGACCAAGTTGACCTTGCCTGCCGGAAAGCCAAACATTCCGGGACTGCAGCATCTCTATTTATCGGAGAGAATCAACCAGAAGCGCCAGCATGAGATCATTCCGTACAACGACTGTTTGTACAAAAATATGTACCGCTACGAGTACTTGACTCTGTTGGACATTGACGAGGTCATAATGCCTAAGGGCGATTTGAATGGCTGGTCCGATTTGATGGCCGTTGTTCGAGAGAAGGCGGACAAGACACAAGAATTCTATCCGAGCTTTAACTTTAGAAATATCTACTTTCTGGAGAGTTTCTACAGCACACATCGTGCCCAATTCAACCCAGAAATACCCGATTTCTTGCACATGCTCCGCCATACGACTCGTGCCCAGATCTTTAGCAACTCGAGCGATCACGCCAAGTGTTTCCACCGATCGGACTACATTCTTACCCTGCACAACCACTTTGCGCTGCACTGTCTCCACGGCTACTGCTACACGTTCGACACGGAGACCGAGGACGGACAGTTGCAGCACTACCGCAAGGATTGCGACATCACCGAGCCCGAGACCTGTGCCAACATGATTGAGACCGTGGTGGAGGACAAGACGATTTATAAATACAAGAACAAGCTGATTAGACGATCTCTGAAGACCCTATTCCGTTTGGGCTTCCTCAAAATGAAGCAGAATCAGCACCAGCAAACGCGGTCACCGAACACCTGAGTGGTGGGCTCGAATTCTGGAACATATAACTGACCGCGTATTTTCATAAAGACCCATTTACCAGAACTGATTTGTAAGAGATAATGTGAAATAAACTGTTTTTTCTATTGAAAATTAGCATTTGAATTAAACTGTTTAAATGCAAAGCCATCAAGCTGAGGGGCATTGAGCACCAACAGCTCATAGAGCAGATGCTCGAGTGCCGATGAGGGTGAGCCAATTGTCTGTTCGCACATTAAACAGCCGACCAGAGAGACCAAACACAGAGGTGAGAAGATGTTTGTTATGTTATTGTTTCACGGCTAAATTAATTGGCCACTCACGACCTGCGTAATTAATCGCCACCACTCGGCAGATCCTCCTCTTCACTGTAAATATGCGCGCCTCATAACCATATCTAACAAAAGGAAGAGCAACCACTTTCACTTGCCCACCGCCGCTGGTGCCGTGTCTGTCTGGCCCACACAAACGAAACCAACCAGTTTGATGTCTAATATTTCAGTTCTGACTGGTTTTATGGACATATAATTGAAATTTCAACTATTGCAAATGTGATAAAACAATTCAAGAAATATGATTTTTAAGACGAACTGTCTAATTTTAGAAAATTATATAACATTTTTACAACCAACTCATTGTCAAGTTAGATATGTAATATTTTTGCCATTATCGTTAAACTTTTAATAACCTATGAACTTATTTAATCTTTTTCTAAAACTTTTTTGTTGTAAAATGGGTAATTTGAATTCTACTGTTGCTCTTTAAAATTTAGAAACTAATTTCAATAAAATATGTCGAATGGAGATTATAAAACTTTATTGATCCAATGATATTAGATAAGCCTAACGAATGTAAAATCTAGTAGGTAATGGTATTTATCAGAAATTAAAGGAGGGATTTCTACATTGTATTTCATTTCAGCATTTCTCTTTGGTTGTCGTAATTAAATACCTTGTGAAATTTGACAACAATTCACAGATGACTGCATTTACAAGTCTTTAAAGCGTGATTTGCGTAACTTATTGGCCAAAGTAATCAGTCAAAAAGACAAATTCCTTTTCAATATTTCCACCTACAAATTGTTAGTCATTGTATCATCTTTTTGAAATTTATTCAAGGTTTTTTTCTTAAAGGTAAGTAAATTCAGTTTCAGAAGCAAAACATCTCCTGTAGTTAATTAAATATTATTTCAATTATTATTATTCTTGGTTTTCAGTTTTCACTTTCAAGAGTGTTCATTTACATAGTAAATAGTAAATACTTTGATTTTTTGCTCTACATCTATAATAACAAAAAAATCGGATTTAATTCCAACATGGAAAATCAAAACAACAAAAACCACTCTTTCTTGCGTTCCAATTGAATCGCCACGAACTGTTTTTTACTTAAACTACTGCCTTGTCTCGTGCCAATACTTGAAATTGCATTCAAATGCAGACTATATGGTATTAGTTTATGCTAATTTGGACAGGTATGTATGCTCTGTTATCATAGTTGTATCTACCATTTGGAAACAAGGCAGGTCAAACCACATTATAAGCCTGAGGCCATAATAGACATTTTTATTTAGCTGTTTATTGGTAATTTAGGTAAAACGAAATTTAAAGAACCATTAATTACAAAAATAGAAATAATGAATTTGACCAGGAAACGTGTGTTTCCTATTGCAATGGACTTGTATTTTATTGTGATTTTAAAACTATTGTATTCATATGGAGTTGCAAAAACTTTATCAGATAACTTTGTGTGATTCATACGATTTAGTTCTTTTCATTATTTATATTTTTTTTGCAATTCCACTTCCAAAAGCTAGCATTTTGACTTTGATTTGAGTTTCATAATGTGTCACTTTTTTACTCGCGAAAATTTTTCAGCTGTGAATAAAATGAAAATCATTATCTACAAACAGTTTTATCTCATATTCAAAATTTAGATTTTTCGCTATAAATTACAAATTAAGTTAATTTATTAATCCAGGTCATTAAATATTTTAAAATTAACTTCTTTCCTGTATTTTGAAGAAGATTGCAAAAACTATGCTCGGTTGTAAAATCCGTTTTTTAGTTTGGAAACGATAACAAATCACCTTGCGGCTCGTATTTCACACTTGTTTCCTTATGAAAAAATAAACATAGATCATTCATTGTAACAATAATTATAGGATGAATAATTTCGATTTCAGAAACATGATTATGGCATTATTCAAGAGTAAATTGAGCCAACTTATTGAATGCGAATTGTAATTGTATGTACTGGAATTTTGGTAATGTGTTTTCCATTTTGTACTTTTCGCTTTTAATTTTCAAACAATATTAAGTTTATTGCACTTTAATTTTGTTGTTGAATAATATTTAATATACGAGAGTATTACTTAATATATTAGATAAATTTCAAAAGAATTTTCTTTGAGTTCTTTTAATAACAGATATTTAAATCTATATCTAGTAATTCATTAATTGAATCTTAAAGTACATTAGTTATGGTTTTGTAGGGTATGGGCAAGTAGTCCCTAGGATAATACTTGTATGACCATATAATTTTCATTTTTAAAACCAATGTATAGTTTTAAAAAATCAAGTCTCTATGGGTAAATTACAAGATATTTATACTTAATTATGATTAACTCTTAGAGAAGTAATACGGTCAAGGAGCGTTTCTTGCAAAATTACGATAATTTCTTCGCTTGTAGAGTTTGATATCTTTTTTTTAAATGCACTTCGTCCACATCAACACCTATCAATTTTAGCCATAAAAAATTTAATAATTTTTTATCTCAGTAGCGGAATATATTGATCGTATCAGTTACAAGGCCTATTTTCTATTAAGCAAGTTCAATATTACAATTATCCCAAAAACTGCACCAACCATTCACTTTAAGGATGGAGAAGCTTTTCAATAACCATTCTTGGAATTTCAGTTCAAAATGTAATGATTTTGTATATGAACGTTATTTCTGCGGTGAAAATAACCGTCATCAGAGACGAAGATTTTTGTTCGAATTGATCTTCAAATATTTCATGAAAATGATAACACATTTATTTTGGAAAATTTGATTTTATTTGTTTAGAACATTCATCTAGACCCTTACTTTTGCCAGGTCAGACGGGTAGTTTTGTTTTAATAGACTCTGAGGGCGATCATTTGAAAAACAGGTTATAAGCTCTTATATCGTCTCACTTTTCAGTTCAGCATAAGACTTTTTATTGATTAAACCCTGAAAATAGTCGTAACGGATCATGTCAAGAAAATATAGAAGGTGGATCATCATTTCCTGGTCTAGTTTGACAGTTTTGGCCTTCGCAACGGAAAAGGTGGAAATCGGCAAATGAACAATTTTTTCTTCGCCAAACGGAGTCGATTTGTTCTGTAAGTATGTCCAAAATTTCTATATAGTCAAGTCTTGTTATTCTTTTAACCTATACTAGGTGAGTAACATCGATCATACCTCCCGAGTTCCCGTTAACTGAAGCCATCTTCTTGTCCGGCAATTGGACAGCATTTTCCTACTTGGGAACACTTAGCCAATTGCAGTCCACTATTCGACTGTTCAAGCACTTTAGTAGGTATAAACAGAATCATGCTTTGTCAATAATCCCGAAATGATGAAAAAACCATTTGGAGTATGACTGAACTGGATCAAACATTCCTTTAAACGAATATCACTGTGTATTTGCTGCAAAAGTAAGAAATTGCGGCAGGCTTTGCGCGGATAGACGTCTTATTTTTAATACTTAACCAGTATAAAAACTATACAATGTTTTTATATACATATTTACTCAGCAACCTTAAGCACTTTTAAACTGAGGCTTGCAAATACCAGGTCTAGCGTTTTTGGCTTTATCCTCCATGGAAGGTTTTTGGCGCACTTGGACATGGTTCAACAAAAACAGTCGTAGAATTACGATGAAATCTGTTGTGAAGAATTTGATTATTGCTATTTATTGACAAAAGTGGTCTTAAGGAGTTTCCGAGATATTATTGATTTATGTCATTAATTTCCCTTCCAAAATCAAGAATCGAATCACGAACGATATTGCTCTTACTTCATTTTTCAAATTTCTAGATTAAAACATAACTACCCGTCCGATCTGGCTAAAACTTTTGCAGTAAGGGCATAAAAGATTATGTTGAACAATTAAAAAAAATGAATTTTCAAAGTAAAAAAAGTATTTTACTAAGATAGGCCCCGGATTTTCGGTCTTTCAATCGTTATTCTAGAGGCTATTTGCCACATACAAAACCATAACTAATGTACTTTAAGATTCAATTAACAAATAAATAGCTATAGATTGAAATCTCTATGTTATATTAAATTTAAAAGTTACGTTACCTTTGGGACACCCTTTATATATTGTAAATTCAAAGAGTCTTCGGTCAATAATATACACTGCGGATTAAAGCCAAAACCGCACTTGTTTTTCTTTGATATCTCTGGAACCAAAAGACGCTGGAACTTCAAATTTATACACAATATATATCTTAACAGATCACAACTTTATGTTATAGCAGTTTTGCAAATACTTGAATCAATTCTGCGAAATTGCGAGAAACTACAATTGCCGAATTATAACCACACCCCCCTATTCTCCACTATGGGTCATTATTTAAACAATCTATTGATATGGGTGTTAAGACAATCCTGATTATATCCAGAATTTCGAAAATTTGTGTCCCGAAGTTCTAGCAGGCCACCAGTAGCCCATATTGAAAGTCTAAAAACCCTGATATTAAATATGAATAAATAGTATAAAAAAATTTTCGAATTCAAATAAAGTAATGAAACCTTTCGCAAACTGTGCCCTTTTTGCATCGCATGGATACTAATATTGGAATAATAAAACATCTAATAAAGTCACTATCGCGGATAATATTTTCTGACATAGCGGGGTTTTATTACGCGCCGTAGCTAATAAACGGCTCGATGTATTTTAGCCAAACCATATTAAAATAAAGATTATTAAATTCCCTAAAAGCGGTCCATACATAGTTTTGGAATTGAACTGCTGGGCTCGAGTCATTTCGGCACCAAAGGTAATGGGGTATTTGCTTCATTTTTTTCCATATTCTAATTATGCTGATATTTTTTAGTAAGGTCATACCCGAAAAATCATCTTACATTTCAGTAATTTTTTTAATTTGACATTGTTTCCAATATCATGGAAGAGAGATAATTGCATTGGTACACATTCAATTGAATAACATCTATTTTTAATTCTATTTAATTGTTTCGCCCTTGTTATATAAATAACAATTATCTTTTAATTATTTATTGCGTTTTATCCAATTTAGCATATAATTGTTTAATTTAATTACGTGATTAGAAAGGAGAATTGGCCGCTAGGAGGAATTCACACCGGCGCTAACCACTCGTACTTAACTGGGAAGTCACGAAGAAAGCACTCAAATACATTTAGAGGTAAATAATTGAAAGAAGAAAAAAGTAAAAGTAAATTTAAATTAAAATAGTATCTGTTTATATTGGAATCACAAATTGATCTTGAATTTACTATTGAGTAATAAATTTTTCCTTTCTCTGTTAATTTCAAGTTTTTTAAAAATTATAATTACAGATAAGAGTTAAAATAACAAATTAAAAACTTCTGGTTGAACCGTGCACTTTAAATCCAATTCGCAATATATTGTTTCAATTTTATAAAAATATTATTACAATCTGAATAAATAATACTTCATACCAGTGTACTATTATGCCAGGCAAACAAGCAGAACTCATTTTATATTTATTCTTTTGTGGTGAGTCATCGTGCAATCATGCTAAGTGGACAGAGAGANTGCAATATATTGTTTCAATTTTATAAAAATATTATTACAATCTGAATAAATAATACTTCATACCAGTGTACTATTATGCCAGGCAAACAAGCAGAACTCATTTTATATTTATTCTTTTGTGGTGAGTCATCGTGCAATCATGCTAAGTGGACAGAGAGATGATTAGGGGTTCAACTGTGTGAAATGTGATTGAAAAACGGGTGTTTACGTGTTGGAAAAATTTATTTAAAAAAACAGATTTACAAAAATTCTTCAATTTCGAACTTCAACGAAAACAGTTTGGTCTCGGCTGAAGAAAAGTGTGATTTCTGCTAATAATTGTTTATCGGATGGATTGTGTTTTTCGTGCAAATACTAGGTACAGACGATGGATTATTAGTTAGGATGCTTACCCGCCGCTGCAGTAACTTCTTCTCTTGGCCATTGTTCTGAAAATGGCCCACCGACAAACTGATTGCCGATTCTCCATTTTTCCTACAACGAAATATCAAATGTGAAAGCTCATGCGAGCTTTATCCATATTTTATCCAAGCTTACCCAATATCGTTAGAGTCGCCGCACCGCACCGAGTAGCAGAACTTCAGAAGCTGAAATAATAATAATAGTTTTATTGAAGATTTATTGTTTCTTTAATATCACTTTTAGTAACATATTAAAAGTTTGGAGGTAAAAAGAAGATAAACCAGTTAGTATTCTTTTAATAACTTTATATGATAATCTTTGGCTTTAAAAAGTTCCCATTTTGATTATTGAAATATTATTGATAATTTATGGGTTACAATCAAATAGAAATTAAGTAGCGACATTTTTTGTAATGTAAGAACTACATCAACAGTCTTTCACATTAATGTTTTGTATTTTTTTTTCATAATTCGTAAATTTAGAAAAGTAAGCATTAGAGATTTACTACATATTTAATATCACTTCTTGCAATATACCTAATAAAAGTGTAGAAATAAACCTCACGAAAAAAGATGATTTTTAATGAGTGTTATTTGATAATCTAATACAACAAATTGTGGTGTTTAAAAAAGAGTTCCGAAAATTAAAATAAAAATATTATTGAATTATTAGTGGTCTCACAATTCAATCGAATTTTTATATTAATAATAAATAACCAAATAGAAATAAATATGAAAATTTAATGTATATTCACATTAAAATTTCTCAAAATAATAAAATTTATCACTGTTAACCATTTAAATTATATTTATATAATGTTATTGCGAAAACTGTACATTTGAGTAGCCAATGCTTCTTCTAGAAAGTGCTAAATGTATTCAGTTTAGTTATCCATTATTCAATACCCGCAGATAATCACAAATCGTGTAAATTATTACACAAATTTTAGGCTTGAAAACAAAATAAGTTTCTTATATGTTTTTATTAATAAATTTAGGTTTTTCCCTTTTAATGATCAAAAGTGAAGTTTTTCTGAAATGTTGGTTCTGGTTTCTAAATATGGTTTAAGTGATTTGGAGGTTTATGGTTCTCCTTTTCGATGATGTATCAAAAAATTAAAATTGAAAGTTCTATTCACTTAACAGTTATTTCTTTTAATTGCTTGTGTAAAGATCTATCCAGCGAGACTTCTTATTCTTAACTTTATATTTCGTGAATAAATTGCGAATAAATAAGNGTGATTTGGAGGTTTATGGTTCTCCTTTTCGATGATGTATCAAAAAATTAAAATTGAAAGTTCTATTCACTTAACAGTTATTTCTTTTAATTGCTTGTGTAAAGATCTATCCAGCGAGACTTCTTATTCTTAACTTTATATTTCGTGAATAAATTGCGAATAAATAAGAATTGTATAGAATTTTGTAAAAATCTGGTTGAAGAACACATAATTAAATACTTGTTCCTTTAAGAATACTCATTTCATTCATTTTTTAAAATTATACTCGTGTTTAATTGTGGTTTATTTTCCCCACACATTGTTTAGATAACTATAATACAATTCGTGTGTTAATTAACGAACTTGAAGTAATTGAACTTTCAGATAATTTTAATTGAATAAATACAAATTCGGGTCGAATATAAGATTATCTTGGCACTAATTTATTAAAACTTGAATATTAAACTTTGCATAAGAATTTCAAACAGCTCTTTGAAGAGTTCGAATGAATTACATGTAAATGAATTAAAAGTTGTTTAATACGATTTGTTAAGCTAATAACTAAGGATTTTAAATTAAAGTTATTTGATTGAGTTACCAAGTTTGTATTTTTATTCATCTTGTATTTTGGGTATGATTTATAAATTCCATTAATTACTGTAATTTTTATTTCAATTTTGTTATACTCCAAATGTCAATTATTTTATTTGGATGTTTTAGATTATAACATGTAAAAAATTCTATTTGAAAACCTAATTTTAACTCAACTATAAACAAATAATTAAAAATCAAATGAAAGTTATTAGAATCCACATTCAGTTTATTTAGCAAGAATTTATGAGGTTTCATTTAGAATGACAAAAAGTTTAAATGAGAAAATTTATTACAAAGAATGTGTGGGCGTAGTTTAATAAAAGGCCAGTATTCATATTAAATTTGAAGTGTATAAAACCACAAAATCTTTTGATCCTATTTCTCATTTGGCCACCAAATTTAAGCATTACACCTATAAGTTGAATGTTATGAAAATAGAAGAATGAAGAATTTATGCGTAGGATTACAGTAATTCATGATTTATAAAGAGATTGACATTCATTAATATAATCTATTTTAAATAAGTAAAGGTCAGGCCATTAACATGATACTGTTTGGTTTATGGAAATTTAAAAATAAAATTTAAACTATTGTTAAATAACATAACTGTAAATTATTGTTGAAATTGAAATAATTATTAAATTTCGATAAAATTCCATGTCGATTAGAGAAATTGTTTACACTATTAAAATACTAATTATATTGGTACATTGACTTGTTTAATTAGGGCTTTAATTACTCTTTATTGATATTAGGTGAAAATGCGGAAGAACATATTCTATGAATTTATATCAAAGGTAAGAGCTAAGAAACCACATTGGCGGACTAATTAAATTATGCTTCAGTAATTTACTATATTTATCACATTTTAATTAGATCTTATTTATTATACTTTAATAACAGGGAAATATTCCACACTGTTTAACTCTGACAACATTTTCAAATGTAGGCTATAAGTTTTATTTACATAATTAAACCAATATTTGAAGTGGTTCCTGTTAACAACAATAAATATTAAAGAATTTTCCTCCATATTAATTTTAATATTCTTTTTCAAATTTATTTTTAAATTTTTATTGGATAAAATTTATATTAGGACTAAATTTTTTATAACACAGGTGCTTCAATAGTTGTTTATACAACAAGTAAATGTAGTTCATGAGTTATCCAATAGGTGGCTTATTAAAAAAAACACACAGTTAAACCCCGCCCAACGAAAAAGACATACATATAAAATTCATGGGTTTCTTTAACTGAGGTCACACTTTA
>JXOV01004038.1:6107-25556 GCA_001014945.1 Clogmia albipunctata
ACACTATAAAACTTTGAAATTGAAAGATATTACCAATTTTTGGGACTCAGGCCCCCCCAGAAAAAATTTTTTGGGGGCACAGGCCCCCTCCAGAAAAAACTTCTAGCTACGCCATTGCATATAAACTGCACCAAACAGGACCGTCAAGGAAGGAAAGACTGTTCAATAATCAGTCTTGGATTTCCGATCTCTAAATGCTTATGAACGTAATAAAAAATTGGCTATATCACTAAAAACGATTTTTGTTGAAATTGGACTTGACAAATTTCAGCAATAGAATATTATCCAACAATCTTGAGGGTGTTATCCAATGTGTTTTTTTGTTGTAATTTATCCTTTATAATCCATTATTTTCTTTACGAAATACCACCTTAAGAATAAAAATTATAATTAAAATATTGCGTTAATTTTGGTTGCACCCATTATTTTTGCTTGGGAAAATAAATTGAAATCGTTTTTGTATAGCGCCAATATTGAGAACCTACTTCTTTGCTCATGAATGCTAATTTAACATAAAAATCGCATCAAATTCCGGGGAAAACCATTCACTGTTCCAATTGAATTGCATTTTCCTGAGCCGAAAATTCATAGAAGCCCAGGTGTTTAAATAGGAGACCATAAAATATTCACGCAAACAAATATTGAATTCGCCCAGGCACAAAAGTGAAGTTGATTATTCGGCTTTTCGTATTTATTTACATTACCGATTTACTATATATTGTATTGAGTTATTGTGAAATGAAAGATTGATTTACTGTGTTTTTTTACGAACCAAAATATTGTAAAGGTTATTCAATAAGTAAATGAATGTTAATATGATATAATTTAAATAAAAACAACTAATTGAATAATTCAGATAAATTATTATTAAAAGGGTTCGAAGCGATGGATATGTCCTTGTCTAGTGATTCTATTTAAGTGAGCGATCAAAAACTTACAGTTTATTTCTTTTAAAATTACCTGCCAAAAATTTAGAATAGGTAACTTAATTATCAATGAACTAAAATTTCATCTGCAAAGTTTGAAAATAATATAGGTAATTATGCTATAAACTATCAAAATGAAAGAAGTACAGTAAGAACTCCTTTCGAATACTCACAAATGAAATAATTGAGACCAAAATCTTTTATTTGCAGTTAAAATTTTCGTTACTCACAGATCTAATTAATAAGTACATACAATAGATATTAGTGCTACAAACGGTAATATTTTTTGTCCAATGTGATGTTTTTGAATATTGGAAGAAATTTGAAACTGAAAATGTTTTATGAACTTCATTAAAAGAACTAACTTTTTCTCTATACAATTTTAAAAATACTAAAACTTTAAACATAAAATTGTAAATGATTAAAATTTAATTAACAAAATTGATTTTATAGGCACATTTGATAGCTAATTTGTCATCTAGGAAAATATCCCACACTCGTACAATAATATATATAATTAACCTTTCCATATTCACGGTACTTTTGTGGAACGTAACCCACACGAATAAGGAGCTTTTATTGTATATCTATTTATGTAAGCGGAAGTGTATATTAATTCTATAACATAAAAAAGATCGATAAAAAGTAAATAAAACTCGAGAAATCCATAAAATTTGATGAATTTCATTGTCATTAAGATCATCATATCTTATCTGACAGGTAGAATATTTTACAACAGGTATGCTAATTGAAATGATGAATAATTGTAGCCGTGGATAAAAAAAATCCCAGTATTAAGCGATAAATCTTGTAACATTAATTATTCATTTAAATGTGTGGATTTCATGAAAACGCAAAAGAGCTCCAGTCTACTCAATCAAAAGTTAAACTACTCATCCTGTTTAAATAATTATTTTATTGTAAAATATACCAAATTCTCGAATTCTATATATTATATTAAGTTCAATTAAATAAATATATTTATTAAAGAATTTGTTTTATATTATTAGAGAAAATCGATGAATATTACCCATAAATTATATATTTAATTCAGAGCAAATATTAAATTTGCAACAATGCTGCTCCAAAGTTTATTTACCTTGGAGCTTACGAATTTGGGGTTGTGCGAGCCACATATGGCAATTTATTGCCGCCAATACGGTTTTGTAAATTCGTTATTGTTTTTATTATTCAAAATCCCAGAAGAATTGGCCGCAAAAACAGCGGAAATGGAAAAATATAATATTTAAATTGGACAAAAATTATATGAATGAATTCACGTGATCCATTTTAGACAAAAGGACAAGCAAAAAGTGCGTCCACTTTCTTTAATACTTATTGAGAAATGTGCTGATAAAGATTAATGTTAATAATTGTCAATTAATAAGAAAAAAAATTTCTTTATTAATTAGCTATATATACGTAATAACGTAAAATTTTTACTATTAATTAATTTAAAAAATAACTTCAATTGATGGCTTTTTCATTGATAAATATTTTACCAAACATTTTAATTTAATTATAAACAAATTCAATTAAAAACCGCACAAATGGAATATTTGTACTATGCTTTAATTAAATTATTTCATAATGGAATTATTTTTTAAAATAAATTGCAAATTTGCAGTTCCATTCCATTCCTACTGATTGAAACAGCATTCATAATTAACAATTTTGCCGTATTTCAATTAAAAACGTTTCAACTAATTGAATTTCTTATTTAGTCCTTTTCATATTCATTACACGTTCTCGACGCCCTGGCGCCGATCTCAATTTCTGATTAATAATTCCCACTTTTTCCTTAACAATCTGAAATTATACTCCTTTCCGAATAAATTAGTTCTTTAAAATGTTAGTCTGTAAACTATTTTAAAGATAATATATAAAATTATCCTTTTTTTATATCCTTGAAGGATGTGAAATGAGTTTAAAATTTCAGCACTGCCTATTATTATATAATATGGTTCTGAATAGCTTTTAAGATTTTAATTATGTGTTCTTTCAAGTATTTTTTTAAATGTTATACCATATTTATTTATGGAATATAGAGTAAAAAATAAAAAGATCCCAGTACAGTAAAGTCTAAACACACACACAATTAAAGAAAGCAGTTGTCAAGCGTATCGATCTTTGGGTGTTAATTTTTCACTACTCATTTAAACCACATTTAGAAACCAAAACCAATATTTAAGGAAAACATTACTTTTAGACATTTAATGAGGAAAAATTCAAAATGATTAATATCAAGATACTTAAATATCTTGATTAATATTACAAAGCCTGAGAGCTACTGAGATCTAAAACTATAATTTGTAATTAGTCAATTACTAAAAAAAGTACTAATTTTGAATATTTACATGATTTGTGATTACCTATTTGTATGAAACCACTAAATTAAGTGTACGTATAATCAATAAAAATCAGACAAAATATCTCTAATATTTCAAAATTCAAATTTCTCAAAAATTAGCTAAAAAATTTTGTAAAAAAAACTGGTAAAAAACACATAATTAATCACTTGTATCTTTTAGAAAACTCGTTCATTCGTTTTATAGAACTTTACCGATGTTTAATTATTATATAAATAATATTTTAATAATAAATTTAATAATAAAATACCATTATGTTTATTAATAATATATCTGTTCTTAAAAATACTTCTTTATATTAAATTTTAACCCTAAACCCTTCTCTTATACTGTGTTTGACCTATACTGCCCTCGTGAGCGGTGCCGAATGGCGGGTCGTTGGCACATATATCCTATTCACCTCTCCCTAAAACAAAAGTAGATAGTGAAAACGCCTACGTGAGGAGGAGGCGGTGGGCGGCACCCACCACTCCAAGGAATCACGATGGTGCGACGGTCCGGTGATCATTCATATGTATTTATATATATATATATGAGTGAGGGCTATAACTCAGTCATGGGTTGTTTGGTCCAGTTATACAATATTAAATTTGATATTACTGTAACAAAGGCATCAAACATAAAAACGACAATATGAAAGGAAAAAGACCTACATCAAAGAGAACTAACCGAAACCAAGAGTCAGTCATCGTTATTTTCTTATTTAGTCGTTAATATTGATGTTAATTGTTGAGTTCAGTATCTGATTCGATGATTGATTATCGATCTTTTCCAAACAATTTTTATTTATGACAATAATGCTACATTTCGAATATAATAATTAATGAATAAAGCTCTGGCCTTTAGAACGTCAAGTAGAGATTAAAATGTTAATTGACAATATACCAAACATTATAAATATTTGGTTCATTGCTTTGGGTGGCCAAAAACACGTGGTTCAAACTTAAATGCATTGAAAAAGGCTTTAAAGACAATGCAGACGTCAGCGACTATAAAACCGTGTACAATTTAATTAAGTGAGAAAGTTAACATAAACGAGTAAACAATTAGATCATCCATTTTAAACAACACTAAACACATCAACACGGAAACGTGTGTATTTATATTAAAGCATTATTAAGCATTTAATTTCATAAAATTTTTCAATTTTTTAGCATAACTTATATCAAATGCCTTATATATAATATCAAATATTATTTAAAGGGTGACCAAAATTAATATGTATAAGATTTGAATCAAGCATTTGCTACTTATTTATTTTTGAGGTGAGGGTGTGCATACATAAAATAGTGGTTTTTTTATGGAATAACATATCTGAAAATGACCTACAAGATAACGCCTATATCTTTTTCATGTAAATTTAAAGACTATTTTTCACATTTGCAATCATATATCCTCGATAATCACCCAAAGACCTCATCTTTCGCATTAGCCCAAAAAGAGTCTCTTGTCTTATTGAATTTATACTTAGTCTACATCGATATATCCAAATTTAAACCATAAAGAATCTTCGCTATAAGCGTTACCCGATTCTATAAAAGAGTCATTTATGATATATTATTTTAATGTTTTTTTCTTATTAAATTTGTAATGTTCAAATATATAATGGGAGGTTTTGCTTTCTTTTAATTGTTTTCATATTTTTTTATATTACTTCTACCAATTAGTTTTTTTCTTAAATTGCTCTATTGCGGAAAAATGTTTAGAAATTTGATATTTAAAGTATTGTCCATCGCTAGCCCCTACTCCACCCTATATTTCTGGTGATTCATGGACTCCATTCCTGAAAAGATCGGTCGGTCTGGCTCAAAGTCCTGAATTGGTTCAATATTAAATATTTTGTTAATATCTATAATTCAAATCTAAAGTTAATAAAAAAACAAGTTTTTACATCGTTTGAAATAATGTTCAATTTATTAGTTAATTTTAAAGTTTTTCCCCCTTAAATATTATATATTTTTTGTTATAAATGCTAACTTTTTAATTTAAATGGGTCAATTCATTTGTTAACCTTGTATAATAATAACTTCATTTTATTACTCCAACAAAATGAATAAAGAAAAATTCGTCTGGGGAATTTAAAGTAATAAAAAAATCTATAAATTAATCTGTGTAATTTTATTAATGTACCTTATTTTCGTTTAATTTATAAACTTATCTAAAGTGTTCACAGGTGAAAATGATATAGAACTAAGCTTATACAAATATAAATGTACATAAACTAATATAGAGGTAGACGTAATGAAATTTGTGGCAGGTAATTAGTAGTGTTTCATGACATAATTACGGTTCTTAAAGCACACACAAACACTCACCTCTTGTCGGCAAATTAATTTAGATGCTGTGTTATTTCCACTTGCAACACACCTTTAAAATAGAGGATTTAATTCGCCAAAATTAGGCAATTTCAGCGAATCGGGCTGGCATGTCCTAAACTGGAGCAGTTTGCTGTTCGTATATGAGGAAGAGTCATAATTTATTCACATAAAAATGGAGGCAATAACAGCCTGGCGAATGCTCCTCTGCCACCTGCAACTTTATTATGGATTGGCACTAGAAATGCGAAAAACATGTCACGAATATTATTTTTGCTTTACAATTACACACAGTTATGTTTGTTTTGTTTGTTATTATCCTATTCTCTTCTCCATATAGTCAATTTTTAATTTGGTAATGGAATTTTTGGAGACAGGTAGTAAAGTTTGAATAAACTTTGTCATCGTGGAGCTTGGGAATGACAGACATAGGTCGGTGCCCTATAAATGGTAGGTCATAACAAAGCGACCAAAATCATATCATGTATCAATTCGGAGAAGAGCCAGAATAGTGAAGAACCCACTTTAATTTAAACGATCTGAATAGACCGTGATCGAGATCAATTTACACTACATTCCAACTAAATAAATTCACCTATTAAAGGTAAGCAACTAAAATCTGTCTGGGTGCTACCAACTGTTTTTTTTATGAATTAAGGTGCATTGTAAATAATAGCAAAGATTTTACAGAACGCCAGATTTTTTTTGTTGCAAAACTCAAAATAACTTTTAATAAATGGGGGAGAAATAAAAAGATCAAATTTCATTTTGAGTCCTATTTTTTAATGCTTACATACTTAAATTCAAATTGAGGGTCTTCCTTTTGGTTATAATATCGATAAAAGCAGTTATCTCTTTTTATGATTCAGAACAATTGCTAATTTTACCAGAGCAATCAAGCATTTTATGGCATCATCATGGAGATTTCCGATGTCTTGAAGTTCTCCTGAACTGAGATATGTTCAGGGCATTCTCATCGTACGAAGACGATTTAAACTTTATATATATTCTGCAATCCAAACAGCTAGCTTTAACATTAAATCCGTCTTCAAAAATCTATTATAATAAGTAATACATAACTGAGGATGTCTCGAATTAAGTCTGTGACATGCCGCAATCAGTAAGTCGTCGTGGATTGGAATGTTTTCGTACTCTTTGAACTTGGTGTATTATAAGCTTTGAAATGTCTAATGAATATAAAATCAACTTTTTCAATCTCCTTGCGACTTCTTTCCAGAAAATTTTGCATATATGACCCAAAAAGAGGAATGAAATGTGTTAAGACCAGACTAAAAATGTATTTTTTAATAAAAGTTTTATGACAAATTGAAGACCATTTTCAAACCCAGCACACATAAAAAATACATGAAAAACTAAAATAGCTTTCCAAAAATTCAATAATTGCCGATATTTTGTTATATTATTTGATTAATAGTATATTTTATACGATCATTTTATCAGTGTGGGCATATATTGCATATATACGTATGATAGCTATAGGTCTATTTTAAATTCAACAAATAAATGAACATATGACCCATAAAGTGATTCTATTCTGTTATAAAGGACTGTATTCAATACACCTTTTCGTTCATATTTTGTCGGATTAATGAGATGCATTTATCCCATTCAATTTGTTATAGATAATATACTGTTTTCATCGCCAGATAATAATGATTTAATTTCTTTGGATTGTGTTACCTGGATTTTTCTAACCCGGGTGATTAATCGTTGGCGTTTCTCGATAAACTCGAGTCAACGGAAATCATCAGGTGTACAAAGAGAGATAAATTGAAGCGAGGCAAGGTGGAATATAAAACCCAATCACCCATTTGCCCAAAAATTGTTGAATCATTTATTTGTGTGCATTTTCCTGGTCACGGACAATAATCAAAGACTGTTTGAATTCGACCGGTGTTGTGCCTCCTCTTCCTACTGGAATTGAATTCATTGGGGATCATTTTTGTGGTATTCCTTAATTACCCGTCTCTCCAGTTCCGATCTTTCCGATTTCCTAGCTTTTTTTCTTAAATTTGATTGAGACATAAGTTAATTTTGATTAATAAATTAATTATCAATTCAATTTGTTATCCAGTGATTTGATCTCAACCGCAGGCATTGCCACTGGAACTGGAAAAGTAAGTTGATTTGATTCGGATGTAGTTTTTAATTGTTTTACTACGAGTATTTGAAATATACTTTAGTATCAGTATAGGCTTATGGGCCGATTCGGCCCTTTGCCTGTATGATCATGTCCCTCCATTGCTGTCTGGTGATGGCTGCTTCTTTCCAATTCTGTTTATAATATACTTCGAAGAGTAAAATTTTTAACAAAAAAATATTGTGAAGATAGGGACTGTATTTAAAATTTAAAGGTTTCAATTATTCTATTCAATAAAAATCTAATGTACTCAAAAATTAGAAAGATTTCTAAATTGTAATAACATTGATAAAGTTATTTTAATTTTGCTATAAAGGGTATCCCAAAATTAACTCAACTTTTATATTAACTATTAAAGAGAGAGTTTAATCTATAATAATTAAGTCGTCCAATAGATGAAGTGGTAACACTCTCGTCTGCCTCCTCGGAGGCCGTGGGTTCGATCCCTGGGCGGGTAGGTTGACTGGATCCTATTTCAACCAGTGTAGGTGCTATTAATTGACTACTAATACACTGAAAATAAATAGTCATGGAAAGTCTAACACCCGTTGGTTGAGGTTGAGACTACCCCTAGTTCTATACCGGAATGTTGTGGGAAATATTTATTTTTTATTTATTTAATTAAGTCGTTAAGTGAATCTTAAAGTACATTAGTTTGGGTTGTGTTTATACCATACACAACCCAAACTAATGTACTTTAAGAATCAAATAGGCTCCTTGACTATATCCTTTGAAAGTATTCAAAACCAAAATTGGAGCTTTACAAGCGATGTTACCACCGTAATTTTTCAAGAAACGCTTCATGACATCTTTATGTTTGATTCTATATATATTTCGTACATCTGGACATTTACCTTATTCATATATTTTATGTGAATAAAGGCTTAATCAACCAATAACCAATACGAAAATTGTCTACACTTTCGAAAAAAATTGCATGCTGTTCATAGTGTTCCTCTTTACTTCGGGACAAACCGTAATAATTGTTAAAAATTATTAAATATTAAATTATAAGCATAACATTACAAATAATAAAACTTTAAATAGAACATTAAAAATATAATAATATTTTATGGGGTACTAAAAGTGGACAAACGTATTTGAAATCATTAAATTCTATATATTAAAAGCATCCTGTTCATAAATTGGATCTCTACGCAATGAAGTGCAGTGACGAGAAATTGCAAATTAATACTCTCAATTAACACAAATCCCTATTGATTCCACTTTAAGCTGTCTGGTAATTAATTAATTACAATGTCTAGCCATTGGTGCACATATAATACTGTCATAAATAATAAGTGATTCACCAATTGCTAATATAAAAACTAATTTATTGATGCACCACATTAATAATATCTCATTCAAATGATGTAGCGCTTAAATGTTTTATAATTTAATCCAATCCACTATCGTTAAACTGTTCATCCCAAAATAACAATTAACCACATTGAATAAGTAAATAAAACACAATAAATAAATTAAAAGTCTTCCAAGAATTTGAATTGTGAAGTTTGGTTGATCAACACAACAAAGTTAATTAAATTATGTATAACAAAGACAATTTACATAATTTAAGATAAGGGGAATTCCAGTTTAATTTAATGAAAATTCATATTTTAATTGAGTTATTTAACTTAGTCTAGAATATTTGCGGGTTTATAACAGGTAAATTTTAATACATGAAAGGATGAAAGGGTCCTCTATTGTCATTAGTTCGGATACATAATAATCACCATGCCAACAACAACTTAAAATTCCAGTTAAAATAACTTAATTAACAATGGTTTTTTATAATGAATATCTGGAATTATTTGCTTAGCAATTTTAAGCAGCTTATTGCCGTAGTATCCAACTTTAAACAGGAAAATATTTAATGATAAACACTGAGAGAGTTCAAAGAAAAATGTAACGAGAGAATGTTTTCCAAATGAAATCAGAGAGTGGTCGACTTTTAAGAGGTCGTTATTTTGATATTTTTCTAAATAGAACATAAAATATTTTGAATTACAATGGTAAAATGAAATGACCCTTCTTTTAATTGAAATTACATATGGGAGTATGACCAAAAAACATATTATTTATATAAGTTATAAATTGATGGATTAAAAAAAGCGGTATATATATAATATCTATTATTTAAATTTCAATATTAAGTGCCAAATAAAATAGAGGATAGTGCAATATTTATAATTACAATTATTGGCTACCATTGTTATATGTATAAAGAAAGTCTTCAAACACTAAACAAAAATTCAAAATTTTAGAAGGCTATACTAAATGCTTCTAATAATATTCAATACTAAGTTATTTAACATTGGTTTTGAAAATATTAAAAAAAAATATTTTGTTGAAAATCTAAATTTCGAGTTGTCATCATGTGACGTCATCTATATAGACATATGACCAGTGTACCCCTTTTTGTTATTGTACCAAGATTAATAAAATAAACATAATTTTATTACTGTAATAAGTTAAATATAATAGTGATTTTTAAAAATGTTTTATATTGTGTTATAAAATCCTTGAAAGGAAACTTAATTGATATTCATATTATGAGAATCAAATTAATAAATTCTTATGTTTAAAGTTATATATGATTGATATATTTAAAAAAAATAATTAAAAATATTGCAAATTTCTAAAATATTGACTGCGCAGTCATGAAACTTACTACAGCATAACCCCTTAACAGCAACAGCTTCTGGCGGAATTTCATTCATCCAATTCGGATTTTTGATCCGACCGTCGAACCGAAAGCAGCTTCTTCGCGTGTCGTCCTCAGCTTTTAGTTAGTGTCGTCGTGTTTATTGTTAGAGTCGTCGTCGGGGAACATAGTGTTAACATGACTATTGTGAAAGAAAGGACTTTTGAGTGAGGTTAGACATTAATTTTCCAAAGTGTGACTACGATGAACTGAATCTATTGTGGACCTTTTTCAATTAAAGAGGATGTGCTAAACGAAATGATATGGAGTGCAGGTAGATGGAGATTTATTAGAAAATTCCTTTAAAACAGCCCTGAACTTGTTATGAAAATACAAGTTTTAAAAATATAAGAAAGTGGTCCAGAAAGTGGCCTCTGAGACTGTTAAATGATGATCAAAGACACATAATTGTGACTTCTGGCAACATTTTTAATCATATTTTTGTTAATCATATTTTTGTCAAGTCTATTTCGGTTTCGCGCCCCACTAATTGATCAGTGTGTGTGTTTGTTTTATTTAATTGAGGACCGACTAGCCGTCTGGTGCCACCGCTTATCCCATCCAATTTCCGAGCATCTAAATATTGGGTGTGCGCGCGTTTTTTCGGGGGGATTTGTCACCAGATTTATGATGAGAAAATTCGTTTTAACGGCGAGCCGAAAAGAGACCTGAAAGATATTATGATTGATGTTGTTTTGGGGTTTCGCATTTTCGGACCTGTCTTCAGATTCTTGGGATGTGGTGTGTGGACAAATTCTATATCTAAGGAACATCTTCCGCAATAATAAATATTCGTTGTTAGACGAGAGACCATAATTTATAACCAAAGCGATTAACTATTAACTGCGCGATGATCCCCATTGATAATCTGGCCTTTTCTTAAGACTAATCAACACAAATTCGACTCTCGTTTCAGTGTTAATGGTGATGACGATAAATCTGGGCTTGGCTTCCACGGCCTCGGCGAGGAGATGTTTTGTTTGCGGGCACGGGGCGAATGACATTTTCCAACTGGAGCTGGACTTTTCCGTGAATAAAACGCCTCCGTCCTGCACCTGGTTTAATGGAATCGCGATGCCCCTCAGTCTGGCCAAGGAGTGTCCTGACGGGTACCTGGGCTGCTTGACGCAAATCAGTGGCGATGACGTGATGAGGACTTGCGATCCATTAGCTTTGAACGACTGCAAAACGGCAAATGGGATTAAGTATTGCTACTGTAATGAGGATTTGTGCAACAGCCATGACCAGGAATCGGACGACGAGGAGTACGGGGATTATTCTGGACATGGTTCGGCGGAAGACAATTTATTTCACCGGAATTTGCCGACGAGTAGTGATAAAAACGACGAGGATTTCCACTTCAAAGACGAGAAATCCTCGTCCGCTCAATCGATTGCTCCAAAAATGTTCAAACCCAGTTCCGTTAAACTATTTAGTGTAATTACGTCTATAATTTCCTTTTGGTTATTATAAATAAACTCGTCCCAATGGGACTGACTACTATCGGGAACTACTGTTGTCACTTGGAGGAAGAGCGAATCAGTTCTGAGACACGTTTTAATCTCTTCGCAAAATTAACGAGCTTGGTGCTGTTTTCAAACGCTTAATTATACATTTTTCCATTTGATTTATTTGAATATTTAAATTTTGCCAAATACTCAAAATTTCTAGTCGACAAACCAGAGAGAAATTAGCATTGATAAGCCATAGAAACCACATTTGATAGTGGAGTAACTGTATCAAATGAAATATTTATTATACTGCTTTGGATTCTACATTTTATATTACCTGTTTTGAAGAAATGATCAATTTAAATATTAGGAGACTCTGAAAATTAAAACAGTTTCTCTAAAACGAAGAACACCAGTTAGAAGCGGTTATATCTCGTCCAAAATCTCCTTCGAGTGATGACAAAACTCCTTGCTGTGATGTGATATGATTTAAATTTAAGTTATTAACAATATTAAGATCCATCCTCATCTCTAGTCCTAGCCATTAAAGTAGAAGCTTTCTTCCATCCAAGTTATGTTCGCCTCTGTTTACAATAAAGGATTTCTTAAGAAGCCAGTGTTTGAGTTATTGTATCCGTTGTGCTCTATCGGGAAGTGGATTTTTCAGTTTTCAGCTTCCGCTGTGTCGCTGCAAAATATTTCCGGGACCTATTATTGCATTAGTCCGTAAATCATGGCGGAAAAGCATAGTTTCTTCGCCGTCGACGTTTCTGTTTAAGTTCAATATTTGCATAAAATCATTTGCAATTTTAAAGCAGTCTCTTCATCTATTAGACGTTCAACGGTCTTCATAAGCGCGAAATGTGCAGAAACAATGGAATCAAATTGACACATGACTTAAACAATAGAACTCCATTCGACGACCCCAATAATTATCATGGCAAACAAGAGACATATAGACTGCATCAGATAAAATTAAATGGGGTAAATTTTACTCAAAATAGAGGGTGCATAATTATAGTTTATATGTTTTAGAAGTAATAAAATCAACCCTCTCAACAAATATAAATTATATTTTGCTAAAAATTCAAAATTTCTAGTCGACAAACCAGAGAGAAATTAGCATTGATAAATTATTCATATCAATGATAAGATGAAATCTTAATTAATTTTTTTAATGATTTTCAAACATAAAAAAAACATAAAAATGATTTGCTAATAATGCTCAAATACGAATACTCTATTTGCATATGTATCAATTAGTAAAATATGAATCTATCCACTATTAACCATTTGAACTTGGAATTTAAAAAATATAAAACGAAACCGGTTTAATTTAAATTCAGACACCTATTAGATATGAATAAAATATTCAGAATTCGTAAATAAAACGAAGTGGGGTGTATTAATTGCTTAAGAAGATATTTAATTGATTTATGGCGAAAACAACATCGTTGACATTTAGCTTAATCTATAGACAGACATTCGAAAACCTCTAGAAGTTGATCGTTTTGATTCCGGAATCGCTCAACTCTTCTAATGACTTGTGCTAAAGGCCTTAGTTTGGCAGCACAGTTGAGAATTTGTGTGAAAAGTTGTACAATTATTGGCTGCGATTTATTGCATGCAAAGCATTTGAGTAGTTTGCGAAGAGGAGATGGAGAGTGAGAGAGAGAGCGCAATTTATGATTGATGAACAAAATGCATTAACTGTTAAAATTCATTCCAATTATTTGTGCACTTGAGTATTTAATCGTTCAATTGAGTTTTATGCGAGAATCGAGAGAGGCAATTATTTGCACAAAATAAATGGAGCACTTCTATATTGCTAAATTTACGACCACATTAAAACGTTGTTCACAATTGTTGACTAATTAGGCGAGTTGCAATTCCAGTCTCATTGTTTAATCCATTCTTTAACCCTTGAGTTTAGTCAGGAACATTAGATTATAATGAGGAGTATTCACTGTTTCTACTATTAACTAATATTTGTTCAGAAAAACCGGTAGATTTTATGCAGTAGTAAAATAATCAGTTTTCATTTGTAATAATATATACCCGCTTCATAGCCGATATGGTAACGCATTCGGCTGCCTCTTCGGAGACCATGGGTTCGATCCCTGGACGGGTAGGATTGACTGGGTCCTTTTTTAACTGGTGCTATTAATTGACTAATATGGTAGGTTGGGCACAGATCCCGGCTCGGGGATTATAGCCCTTATTTATATATAAATATATGAATAAGATCATTGTAACGATGCACGATAACGTATCACCGAGTGTATGATGGACAGTCATACGCCCCATCTTCTTATATCAACCTAACTTTCCCTCCCTATCGCAATTGCTGGCCCTAAATAATTTGTCGCTATAGATGTATTACCTTAATATAATGATAAATAACTTATTAGAATGGGAAAGGAAATAGTGTTTGATATGCCCGCCATTCGGCACCGCACATTAGGACAGTATTGGTCTGTACACTTTTTTGAATATGGTCAATGGTAGTAATATGGACATTGACTAATTGACTAATAATACACTGCAAACAAATAGTCATGAAAAGTCTAAGCCCGTTGGTTGAGGTTTAGGCTCCCCATGTTCCTTACAGGAATTGAAAGGGGAATTTATTATTTGTATGAATTATAAAATAAAATAAACAAAAATTCACATATGAGTATATTTTAGAGTAACCAAGAAAGTATAATTATTTATTATTACAAAAAATAAGAAAGCAATATTTTAATTCAGTTTCTATAAAACGATTTGTTTCAGTTAATGTGATTATATAATTACCATAATAATTTCATATATTGTATAAGTATTATTATATATTTTCAGACTGGTTGGAATTCTTCAAATTCTGGAATGTAAATAAATAAAGAGGTTAAGAATCTAGAGGATCGGTATCTCAATAATGACTATCATGTTAAATAATAGGTGATATTAAATATTTGTAATAATTTTAGTATTTGTATGCATTTCGGTTCCATAAAATTTAAATTTACGCAAAAGTGATTCTTCTTCAGTATTAATATGGCTTCTGTTTCAGAATACGCGGTAGAAGATGATATCAATAGAATGAGCATTCTCAACTACTGAACCAGCCTTAGATAGGCAGGGGGTAGATAGTAGGGGACATCGAGCTGTAAGCGGCGGACGATTATAATAAGAATATTAGAATAGTATATGAAAGTCAGTTTCGAATTTCAAGTGCATATTGTAATAAACCACGTTTTTATTATAATATCATAAACCGTTACTATATTAGTGTAGTCATTATTTACCGTCTCATTTCCATTTTTAAAAAATTTCTTAATCCAGTCCCACTCTAACTTATAAACTGACTACTAAAGACAGGATTAGATTTAATATGTGTACTGGTGTACTACAAGGGTGTAAAATCAGCCATTAATTAATGAGAAAAAAAGTGTAAAATACAAGCCGCAAGGCGAGTTTTTAATCGTTATCAAGTTTAAAAAACGAATTTTACATAAGAGCTGATTTAATAAAAGTAGGTATTAAAATTTTGAATTGAAATCTGATTTTGTTACGAAATTAAAATTTTTCATTTTTAGCGTTACGAAAAGGATAAAATAAGGTCGATATGCATAGATAAACCTTGTTTAAAACACTCGCTTATTGGCCTTATTGCATAAATAGCTTGTTAACGTATGATATATCGCATAGGCAGTTGTTATTAACACCAATTCCGAGTGCAGAATTCTTGTGAATAATATTGTAAGGCATTGTTAGCTGTGAACATCAATGGATTAATTGAATAGGATAGATTCATCCATGCCATGTTGATCTATCTCCAGTGCCTCTATCTATCTGTGAAGCTATTCCATTCACCCAACCAGCCTCTCCTCCTTCACTCTCATGTCGCTCTGTGCATATCAGCTAGTGTAAACATCCGCCAACTATCCGACGAACGAGGGGCGAGCAAACAGTGGAATGCATTTTGCGCCATGTGTGGAAAATGTTTCAGCAATCAAATTTATAGTGTTTTGATATATCCAACAATCAGTTTTATTGCAATCCGACAGACGAATAAATAAACCAAGGATTACCAACCCAGTCCAACTGTCTTTAGATTAGACACGTCACAGCTCTTCGTTCCTCTTTCTCCTCATCCGATCATTGATATTTAATAAAAGGAATTGTTTCAATGGCTAATGTTTTGTTTTAATTTTCAATGACTTCTGTGAAGGGAATTTGGCAGTGAATTACACGTAGGTTAAAATACTAATAGTTAATTAGACTCTGATAAACTACGTATCATTATTATTACAAATATTTTTATGTTACAAATTAGGTACTTAGACTTACCTAATAAGTCGATAGTTGATACCTACGTGTATTTGTTTACAATTTAGTTTTATCTTTCCATCCTCCTAAATAAATTTATTAATTAATTAACTAATATAAATTATATTTTAATTAATTATTAAATTGAATATTATTGTTCGTCTTTGTAAAAATGGAACGTACACACACGTATATGTAAACCAAATAAAATATTAAAACGAATATGCAGTTACTTCAGATTGCATTTGAACTTGACTTTGTGTGGCATTAAATATTTATCTGATATTTAAGACTATAAATAATATGAATTAAAAGATCGTGAAGATGAAAATTATACAATAACAATAGTGATACACCCAGTACAAGAAAGACTGAAATTTTAGATATATTTCTACACGTCACAAATAACACTAGACAAATCAATAATTTTAAATTAAAATTTTGTGAAAATTGTTAAATTATCTAACTAATGATACCACAATCACATATATCAGTTAAATGTTTATTACTGTTACTAAGCGATTTATGCACACTATAGAGATGGTCGAATATTTTTAAGAGAATAAATTTATGGTGATAAATTTGTGTAATTTTATATTTATCGTCCATTAACTATGTAAATATTCAATTGTAATTTCCAATTGTCTTTCAAATTATAGTTTTACATAATCAATTGGCAACGATCTGAATTATGGTCCACATTGTATTCCCTTGTGGTTGAACTTTTCTTATTAATGTAAATTTCATTACTTGATATAAAGAGATATTATTCCTGTAAATTTGATGGACTTTTAAAATTTTATTTAATAAACCGGTCTATCGGGAAAACACACGAGCCTAGGAAATCAAAGAACGTTTTATATTGTTTGTTTCAAAGCAATTTTCTGAAAAACGATGATAGCCCATTTAAATCGAAAATGGGGGATGTAAACCTAATGATTTGCAATTTTGAGGCAATTTAAACCATTTACACAATAAAAGCGCTAGCTGACATGGACAATTTGGTGTATAAACACCTGCTTTAAACGGTTTTACGGACAAACATGCACATGACCTGACCCCAACGGCAACATTTCGTGGTCAATGACAGGGTGTTCGGGTAATTAACATAACAAACAAGATCGTTGAATGAGATAAATTGGAGTGTTTGACATTTAATAATTGCTTTAAACAATAGTGTGAACTTTAAAATCATGGAGACTGTCGCATAGAGAAATTAATTCAGTCTGCAAATCCTCCTCCAATAATCCCGAGCTAATGGAATTGATTTCTTGCTCTTGACCAGAGTGAGCGCCACACTCAATCCACGCATTGAATATTAATGGGACGAAGTGGATAGGTGCCTTTTTAATCCTCGCCCAAGGGCAGATGGGCATTAAGAGACCATTAATCATTTAGAGTTTTTAAAAAGAGCGGAAAAAAGAGAAGGTTTTCAATTCATTTTCCTCGATTTACTCTACGTTACAATAAATAATTTATTTATGAAAGGACGTGTAATTTAATTAGAATACCAGTGTGAGTGGAATAATTTGGAATGTTCTATTTAATTTGGCTTTTTCTGGAGAAGCATTTTCTTCAAAGTCATACTCCACCAGAATTGACCATAATTAATTGGGCAAATATTTAGACGTGGAATTAAATTTCAGAAATGATGTGGTTTAAACCAATTCAAATTACACGCTTTGTTAAATCCAATGCTGATAATTCGCAAATATTTATGGTCTATAAATACAGATAATTTTATCTTCTTGGTAACAGCACGAAGGACTTATTTTTAAACCTTTTTCCTGTTACGAATTATGTTATATTATTATTACAATCAAAACCAATAGTTCATCATTCAATTGTCATTACCATTTTTTTATTTAAATAAGAGAACAACCATTTACATTTATAATATACAGAATAAAAATATATTTCCAAGGTTATATTAAGAATTCAATACTTAACATACTTTCAGGTATTATATTATCAAAATTCAATAGATATTGCAGATGAATTTTTAGAATCTTATTCGAGTGTTTTGTTCTATTTTATTTAAATATAAATATAAATTAATTTGGAAACACTTTCTAAATTAATTCCTATTTTAATTAATAGCTATGAATAGAAATGTAAATACTATTCATAGTTAAATGGTTCTAAATATTATGAAATATCTGAGTTAAAGTGATAACTTAATTGAAAACTGAAATTCCTCAGATAGAAGATAATGGATATTTTATGCATTCAATCACCGTTTTCAATTAAACGTTTTAAATACATATCTAAATCTATTGATAGAAAACAAAACTAAATCGTTGAATGTTCCACACGTTAGAAATGAGGAAATTTCCAAAAGAATTTCTGTGTTTTCGATAATAACTGCTACAGCGCATTGCACTGCAAATTGGTCATTGTTCTAAACTGATAATTAGGGTCAGAATTTCGGGAAAGAAGCGGAAATTCCAGAAAACTCAACTAATAATGGGGGCCATCGAAAACTCTGAAAACACATAATAAATTGGTGCTGCCAAGATGAAACAAAAAAACAATAACCAGGGCGTTGTTAAGATATTTAATTAAGATACCGCTGCATCATTATTAAATGCTCACTTCAATTTCGATAAGTAGAAGTATTTTTAGAGACGTTTAGAAATGGAGCAAATTTGTTTATTTTTCAAGTTATCGAATTTAAAAATCCAACCTCGTTTTCAATAAGCGATTCAGTGATATTCGGTTTTATCCCAGTTTAAAATCAAATCAATAGCGATGTGCCTCTTTCTGTCCAACTGGGTTATGGTAGGCCTAATGACACAACTTGTAGACCGATTTGAATTGCGCCCCGCTGCCTTTTGGCCATTTAAATGGTCTTGATTGTGTCACGAGCTGCAATAAATTGGACAAACGAGGTGGTGCTCGTCTCAAAATTGTGACACGAAATTAATGTTTATAGCTGTTTCGGAAGTAACAACAAATTTATAGATCGTTAACCGATATGAAATGCACAAGATGAGTTCCCCTTCCCTTTCCTATTCCCTTCCAATCCCCTGATTAAACCGCTTTGTAAATTAATGCGGTTATTACATTTTAATACTGCATTTTGATTATGTTTACATTTTTAATTCTCATTAGTCTACGTTTTATATTCTTCTAATTCTGTTTTACAACTCTTAATCATTGAGTTATTAAGTGTTACTACTATCTGTCTCGTGGCCGATGTGTTAACG
>JXOV01004040.1:153-27233 GCA_001014945.1 Clogmia albipunctata
ATTATAGCTTAGCTTCGATAAAGTAGGTGAGGAATTTACTCCGTTAAAAATACGAATTCCCTAATCCAACACAATAATCTAGGTCTGTCGGTCACCATCATCCCAATTTAAGTGGGCTCCAACAAATGTAACGAGATCCTGAATTGATCCATCATACACTCTCTAATCTTCGCAAAGAATTATCCATCCTCTAACCCACATAATTATCTACAAGCAACCTTTGAAATTTTTGTTCTTAGAAGAAAATTCCTATTTTCCAATTTTCGAGCAAAATGGCGAATCCAAACAGTATCCCTATTATACCAAACGATACACTTAACTTTTATCTATCTACGGACATAAAATTTCCTAATATTTATCAAATTTTACAATCTCTACAATTAATTTAAATTCCGTTTGATAAAGATTAAACTGTCACTAAACGCACAGCCTAGTAGCTTTTGGCACAAGTGCTTTAAAGAATTCTATAAAAAGTGCCTTTCCTTTATTATCAAAGTTTGAACTCCGCGAAATAAACCACCAGATTTATATGAACGTCAGTTTCGTTGTTTTAACTGTATTTGTGGATGATTTCACAGGAAAACGGATTATTTAATAATTATTTAATAATTTAAGTATGTATACTCGTATAACATTTTGATTGAAATGAGCTTCATTGTGCACGATTTAGCTGTATTAGCAGATGATTTCAATGTTTAGCAGATGGGTTCAAAGCAAATATAAATATTTGAATGAAACACCTACTATACGTGTATATCGGACCTGTATATGAATTACGAATCCTTAAGCTATGTTAAAGTTAGGGATACAAGGAAAAGGGATTTTTTTTAGATTTTTTATTAATTTATTTAAAAATGTATACGCATGGCGCTTTTCAAACACTTGCTACGCTCGTGTCTTTAAAAAAAAACCATTGTTTAATAATGTCCTACATTATTGACCTAGTTGTTTAACGTAAGTAACTAGTATATCAGAATTATATGCAAAACAATACTAATAATAATAAACCAAAGCATTTGACGGTCATAGAACATCATTTGGGCAATAGAGAAATAAAATAGAGTTATGTAATGTTCTTCTTTTTTCACTAGTGATTGAAAAAAAATTCTAAATAAACAAATTTTGCTCAATGTTAAATTTAACATAAATACTTATTATAATATAAGTTTAGTTTTCGCAAAATTCCAACAGATACTTATTCCATTTGGGGCTGGAATAGAGCAGTAGGTTAAGCTCTGGTTAAAAATTGGTTAGCTCAAAAACATCGTGTGTTCAAATCCCACCATAAACAGTTTTTTGTTATTATTTTTACTTGCCATTATCAACTAATAATAACAATGTGTGATTAATATTTGTTTAAATAAATTTACAAAAAAAAAATACCTCCGGCCTCAGCTGTCGAACTGGTGAAGTCAACACTATTTGTTTGAATTCAGACGGGTTTTCAAAGTTTGGGTGGATCGTATAGAATTGAAGAGATATACCGGATCTTTCTATAACACTAGTAAATTGCTGCTGTTCAATGAACGGAAACAGATGAAAATTATGAAAGGGATGATCTTCGTAGTATGTGTGTTTTGTTTCAGTGGCAAAAGTCTGCCAAACCAATTGATTAGACCTAGACCCGTAACGGTTCTTGTATCGTCGAAAAATAACTTATTCTATCATTCCACATTTCCAAACATCCTTTGAAAGCTGCTATTATAAGCTACAAATGCCATATAATATAAATTAGTTGGTTTAAGTGTATAAAACAATATTTTTACCAAAACCGGTTTTTGGGGGGAGCTATTTTTCATTATTCTAAGGCGAACCTAAAATTTTGGTGGAAGTATATGGTGGGCACACTTTATCCTAGCAACTATGACAGAAACGTGACGATTTGCTAAAAAATGAAGAATTTGAGGTATTGCTGAATCAGGATGCGTCATAAACACAAAAAGAGCTTGCAAAATCAATTGATGTATATCAGCAAGCCATTTCCGATTGTTTGAATGCAATGGAAATGATCCGAAGGAGGCTATTGGATTCCGTAAGAAATTAAGCCGTGAAAATTTACCGCCATTTTATGACGGGATTCTTTAAACATACCCAGGAATGGATTCAGATCTATGCAACATAGAATGGCTGACCAGCACTTTCGTAAAGACGACAAAGTCAGAAATTGAACTAACCCAATACCAGGGGCCAAACGGACTGAATTTTTCAGAAAGGAAATCTTTGAATTTTTACAAAGATTGGGTGAAATAGTAAAGTTTTAATTGGAAATCGAATGAAAACTGAATAATATTGTACATTTCGGGCCTGTAATATTGAATTTTGTTGCCCTAGTGCAGTGAAGTTGGTCCAAAGTGATGGCGAAACTCGAAAATAATCCGAAATAGATATCATCATATTGAAATAGAAAAACATTCCACTAATCATTTGTAAAATTAAAGAAAGTTACGCATGGAAGTCAACACCCAGAGCGCACGCTTTCAAGTATCCAAAATGGAAGGATGACCGAGACGAACAGACTTTAAACCAACTATTGTAAGCTTCATGATGTCCAGCCCTCAGAAATGGGTTAGAGTTTCGTGCTGGCGATTTCAATAGCCCAGGTATAATAGAAAAGCGATTAACTTGATTGTTGTATGGGTGCATAGGCATAGAAATACCTCTTCCCGATGGTTCCGATAATGTTTCCATGCACGCGGGAAGAAATGTTCGTTTTACTTGGTAATAATCCAAGTTACCTTCGACACCAGGCGTTACCACAGACCCCTTGAAAAATTAATTTTAAAGAGTCGTTTATACTATTAGAACATTTTAAGTTTCAGAATTATAATTTTCCGAGCAAATTTTCGGGTAATGACCAATCTTGTATCGTATCAAGTTTACTAAAAGTTAAAATTTAACCAAATAATAAATATATCATTTTCAAAAAATATTATTGGGTTCATTTTACGTGAGGTCATTAATTATTGCACAAAATCTTGAACCTAACCAAATTTTGTCATTACCTTTTTCAATTTACGTAAATTTTAAACCCCAAATACTTAAATACAGGTGGTATTATTAATAATCTATTATAAATAACAATTACATTTCAAAAGATTCAAGTTATTTAATTTTTTGAATAATTAATTGAAATGCCTTATGAATAAATTATAAAATGTTTGGGTGTGCTTTGGAGTATTTGCTTAAGAAACAATTTTGGTAAATAAGTAGTGAAACCTTTGACTGTTTGAAAACTAAACTCTGAACTGGGCCAAACTATTAAAAGTTTAGCGTATAAATGACCATTTCACAAATATTCCGTTTAGAAACTCGTTGAGTGCAAACAAACAAATGAAGGTATTCGTATGAGTATTAGAAATTTTGCATAAATTAGCAAACACCATGTTTCGCTTTAATTAAAACCGGTATCGATATTAATTTCATATCCGCTTTAAAATTGAATATCCTTTTTCAATTTTGCAATTTTAGCCAGAAGCCGTGATTTCCTGCAAAAATCGACCTCTGGCCTAATTGTTTTATTATAATGCCATCATTCACCCTCTCTACAT
Source organism: Clogmia albipunctata (assembly GCA_001014945.1). Taxonomy (NCBI): domain Eukaryota; kingdom Metazoa; phylum Arthropoda; class Insecta; order Diptera; family Psychodidae; genus Clogmia; species Clogmia albipunctata. Next base: position 3,702 of record JXOV01004040.1, read on the forward strand.
AATGCATGGCCACTGTTTTTTATGAGCCCGTTGGTAATTGGAGTTTGATTTGCAGTGTCAATTCAAAGGTATAATAGTCGAACGAGAGAAGGACGAGATCTTTGTTCAGCTTCATTACTGGATTGTGTGCCACTTTCCTGTGGGATCTAAAAATAGAGGTGAGAATGAAGGGGCAACTTCTTCCCTCTTTCCTCTGATGCGTTTCCATGGATTTAGTTTTCCATATGCTGGAAATTAAATGGGAAAAAAGTATGTTCGAGGACCATTGGAGATTCTCTCCCTTCAAATTGATTTTCCCATCCCTAGAGCGGCCCGTGTCATGATTCGAAGGCATCTATAAAATGTTCATTACCGGTAATCCGTCCGCAGCTAATTGGGGGATGTAGGGAGCATTTGCATTTTTGGACTCAACTTTTTCATCGCCAAAATTGAACCGCAATGTGTTTTTGGATTATGCAGGAAATTAGGTGGAATTCTTTATCTCTCTCTCTCGCTTTACCTCTGTAACTGGCTAGGAAGTCTAAATCGAGTCAGAGCCGTGTATCCGAGGGGGTATTAATCCCGTATTTCATCAAAATAAAATCCCAATTTTCCATTTGATTCGAAAATAATGGACCAAATTCGACATCTCTCTCTCTTCCTTCCTCTTCCACTTTTATCGCGACCGCACTTTGGATCAAATTTGATACAAAGCGGGGCCTTTCCTTTTCAGCCTCCTCTCACAGCCCATGGTCTATTTTTGTATCCCCAAACGACGACGCTCCACATATATTGTTACTTATCTGCCTTTGGAGCGCCGCTGCTCTGCTGATGATGTGTGCTTCAAAGGCGAAAGGCATGCGCTGGTTTTCGTTTCGTTCACACAGCGCGCCCTAATTGAACGGAGAGAAAATTGCGAGTGAGACTTGTGAAAGTACAATAAAAAATGTAGGAGAGATAGCGAGAGAGAGAGAGAGGGTTTCCCGCTGGTTCAAGGCAGACAGTACGGATCCAAGCATCCAGCAAACGTGCGACATGTGTCCGAAGCGAGAGTCTGCCTGCCTTTCGACTTTTGTCGGAAAGAAGAGAGCGCTGGCGTGGTTCTCTTTCTCTGTCTCTCGCACCTGGTTATCATTGGGGCGAAATACACTCGTCCTCGTCCTTGGCCCGTCCTCATCCCCCCTCGTCCTGTGTGTGTGCGAATATCACCCCCAATATTCTCTGTTGTGTTTATTTTAAGGAATTGTTGCTCTTCTGCCTGTGCTGTGCGAGGCTGTTGATTATAAAGGAATCCCGCAATTCACTCTGCTCCTCATTAGTGATTTTCTCATCGGGCCGTCAACTGTAACAGCAGGACTCGGTCCTCTCGGTTTGCCGAATTTTGTTTTTGTACAGGACTCATTTTCCTGGCCCCCCTTTTCATCATAAAATTAGTTTAAAAATTAATTCGAAAGAAAGGGGAAAAAAATTAAAAGTGCAAAATTGTGTTCCAAGTTTTCCGTTTTTAGAATGAGGTCCCGGGACTTTCCGCCCGACCAGACAGTTGTTTGACCTCTGTACACACACCCATGCACAAATCTGGGTGGAGGTACACTCCAGAGCAGTGAAAGTGCCCTTTCGGATGGTCCCCAAGGCAGAAAAGTGGTGCTTTTTCTCGGTCGGGGGTGGGCAACTTTCTAACAATTCGATAAAACTACTTTGAAATAGTTGTGTGGTGTGCGCGCTTGATACAGTCTAGTATACAGTTCAAGTATAGATAGATAGAATGGGGGAGTAGAGAATGAAAGTGTAATGTGGAAAGGGATCAATCCACCTGTTGGCATTCCAAGCGGAATTGGAATTACATAACGGTAAAATCATCTCCATTGATTTGAGAAGCGAGGGCCGCCTCGTTGACAGTTTAAATCATCCCAATTTGGCCGTGTTCGGGGGAGATAAATTACGGGAAAAGGCTCTATTAAACGGGCGGATTAAGAACGAGGAGGAGCTGCTGAGCGCAAAAACGGATCAGCAACAAGACAACAACAGCATTCTAAATCCCACACAGATACACAAAAACACGGATATTTTACTTTTTTGCAAAGGTGGGTGATTAATTGTATTTTCCGCTTTCCCCGCCCTCGTTCGAGGCAAAGCCAGGGGGTGCGTTTGTGGCACGCACCCCATCACTTGCGAAAACAGCCTATCCATCCCTTATCGATACGCTAAAAAAACACATTTACATCATAAATTGTGAGGAAATTTCCGAAAATGGGTTTGGTTTTTTGGGGGGTGTTTCGTTCGCTGCCACCAATCGATCTACGTTAGATCCTTAGACTGTCTAAACCGTAAAGTGCTATACATCATCCGAGCTTTGCACTGAAAAATGGCTCGACATTGAAAATTCCTCGTCTTTTTTACCCCCACAGCATCCCTTGATTGATGGCGAGGCTGTATCGTTTTCTGGTTTGGTGATTAGGAAATTGGCAGACTCGACACTCGACGCTGGTGGTTGGGCACATAGAAGTAACAAGTGAGTCCACATCGACTCGGTGGGAGTGCGCAATGTTCAACAAATATCCAACTAATTGCCTCAGTCAGTCACTTTCTCTCGACACAACCTTTTTTTGTTGTGGAGTTTTTGTAGAGAAAGCTCCCTCTCTATTTTCTGTATCTCCTTTTATTGGGAGAGAACACAGTATTTATTTTATAGAGAGGGAGAGAGAGAGCGCGAGAGACTGATGATGACGACAGTCTCCCATTCAAAAATATCACCCCAGAGAATGTCGTGTCATAGAACGGGAGGGGGTGGCGAGGAAGGGGAGTAGTGTGGCTGGAAAAAGCGATGGCGCGTGTTTAGAGAAACTGTGAATGAACCGATCAAAGGCACTTGTTGAGCTCTCGATGGCCATGCAACGAACGCCAGGATGAAAGGAAACCAAAAAACCACATCAAAACCACTCGCACAAACTCACCCACACACACACAAATAGAAAAAGTTAGACAATGATTAGAAGAGTTAATTATTCAGGCAGGACCTGCCTTTTTTGGGCTATTGATTTTTCATGGCCAAATGGCAAACTTTGTACTAATCGACTCTAACTTACTTAATTGAAATCGATCCCAAATAACCCTTCCCACTCTATACCAGACCCCTCCACTTCTCTCTATCTCCTCGATTATATCCAATTAACATTTAATACATTCTCCTGCTCTAATCATCTTCCTTTCTTAATTTCAGGTTAAAGTAGGCAACACTTTCAAAAATTAGGAAGAATATGACAGCAACTTGTTTTATCTGCAACCTCCCTATCCTTTCTCATCAAGTCGGGCTCGTCTGGCAGGGCGGAAACGGTAAGATTAATACCCTTTTCTAAGACGTAATCTCATAGAAAGATTATTAACAATGTTAATTAGTATTTAATGAAGTTTTGTTCATTAGGGGTAATTTAAAATAAGAAACCAATATTATTCTGTTCAGTTTCATAACTTGATTTTGATTTTCTGGTAAATAATTTAATGTAATTAATGTAATTTTATTAACTTTAATTAAAATTGATTGAATTTTAAATATTTTTTTAATCAATCATGCAAACGAGAAATTAAATATTCCAGATTTTAAATTAATTGGTTTATTTTTAATTCCAAGTGAATAATATTTTAATTTTATTAACTTTAATAAAAAATCAAATATAAACTTAATTTGGTGTTGATTAAAATTGAAATTATGACACTCAAATTTGTTGTGCCAAAGTCATTTTTATAGCACAAGTACTTTAAAGAATTCTTTAACGCATTAGTGCTGTTTTTATTTAAATTGCTTCGATACTGGAGGTTTTACTGTTAAATAATGACAAACTTTAACGAACATTGACGAATATTATCTGACACTCTCAGATTACAGTTATGGATTTTTTTATTCAAAAATTCTGTTCCGAATCAACATTTTGTTATGAAATAGAAACATGAAGATAATTGAAAACTATTACCCAAATATTAGAATTTGTGGCGAAGAAATTATAGCCGATTACCAATAAAGTTTCACTTAATTCATAGATCGGTGCAATGAATTTAAAGTTTAACAAATTTTCAATACCGTTATACTGGTTAATTGAATTTATTTAAATACAATTATGTTCTGTCTTTTTTCCACATTACGAGCGATATACTTTAAAAGCAACAAAGGAAGATAAAGCGTGTGCAATAGGGCAAAATATATTTTTAAAGAAATTCGAAGAATTTTTAGGATTTTTATGTTAATTGTATAAAACACGGTCGATAAGCACTATTAAACACTCGGGCCTTCTTTAAGGCACTCGCTACGCTCCTACAACCCTTGTGTTTGTTAATGCCTTATCTTATCGACCTTGTTGTAAAANTACGAGCGATATACTTTAAAAGCAACAAAGGAAGATAAAGCGTGTGCAATAGGGCAAAATATATTTTTAAAGAAATTCGAAGAATTTTTAGGATTTTTATGTTAATTGTATAAAACACGGTCGATAAGCACTATTAAACACTCGGGCCTTCTTTAAGGCACTCGCTACGCTCCTACAACCCTTGTGTTTGTTAATGCCTTATCTTATCGACCTTGTTGTAAAAATGACTAAAATCTTTTAAAATAAATATTGCAATTGTGAGAGTCTCAACCAACGGATTTAGACTTTTCATATCTATTTGTTTATAGTGTATTATTAGTCAATTATTAGTATCAAATCTTCATATTTATCAAAACTGAAAAGTCTAAAAATATTAAATAATTTTTTTGAATTTAATTGGTTTTGTTTTAGCACTGTATTCGTTTATTGTTATACTATTTTTATTTTATTTAAAGGTTGGGACGACCTAATGCGAGAGCAGCTGGAAGAGTCCACAATTCGACAGGTAAGTTTTATTTATTACTCTAGTGATTTTCTATTGAAAAGGTTTCCCTTTTCAAGTAATTTTATAAAATCTGTTATTATATATGGAAATTAAATAACAAATTTCTTTGGAGTATTAATTAAGATTATTAAGATGATTAAATTGTCTTGATATGAAACATTAAAAATTCTAAAAAAATTATGATCACACAATTATTACATGTTAAAGCTCACTCAACCCCATATAAGTTGTCCAGATTTTTAAAAGTTGATTGTGTGACGTCATTGGCCATATTGTCATTCATGCTTTTAGAAGCATTAGACACGAATCCGACTTGAATTAAGGACTGGACACATGTATATCGTTATCTGGATTCTATATTGTAACTAATTAAACACTATCTATTTAAAATTTTAAAATTATTTGGTCCAAATTGGATAAATGAATTTTTACATTTATTTTTGCATTTCAGCGCAAAATAATAGATATTCAGCCAACACTTTAGATCCAAATATTGTCTTAGGTAGTTATTGCACGTATAAATTCACTTTTTTCTTGTGATGAAATTATCAAATCAAAACATTTAAAAATATCGCAGAAAATGACACTTCACTACCACTAATACCACAGATTACTACAACCTTATTGTTAAATAGTGTTGGTTATGATCAAGATTATTCTAAAATGTGTATAAAACTATGGTAAAATACAAAATAACGTGCACAGGACAAAACTATTAAGCTTCGCTTAAGATTACACTCTAATAATATCACGTATTGATAGGGTATTTCCTACTTGAAGGGACTGCAATAAATTATTAATGAAATTTTAAACGTAAACAGTTTTAGATCCCAATGGAGACAATAATTGAATATTTATGGTGGAAAAATACACTTAATAACTATTAAAGGATCCATGTGAGCTTAGACGAAATATTGAGTTCTTAATAGTAATATTAACCAATTACTTTTTGATATTTTATGATTTAGAATTCGTATTTCAATTTACTTTAAAATAAGGATCAAATAAAAGGAGCTTTTGTAGTAGTAGAAGGGTAGTTCGATATTGTTACTTCAGAAGAAATAATAAGGATGTTAGAAAATAATGTTCATAATATTCATACTGTATTACATGCTTATTAAATTATAAAATTTTCTATCATTTGATGAATCCTATCAATATATGGATTATTTTCAATACAAATAAATTTTTAAAAGAATCTCGATCCAAAAAATTGTATGATTCAATAAAAATTTTAAATTATAAATTACCAAATTGGACGTTTTAGCATATTTTTTCTTTTTTTTATTCAAAAATTAGTTTTCGTGTCGAAAGGTTTTCGACATCGATTTGAGTTCCATAAAGCGTCACTTTATTGCACTAGTGAAAACTTTGAATTTGTATTTCACTAGTTAAAAAAATAGAATCTACAAAGGAATTTGTTTAGTTCTCAAAATTTATAGTAAAAACTATACAATTTTTAATTCGGGACGTTATAACGGTTAAATGGTACCCGAAAACCGTTCAAATAGAGATAGTTGTGACTGATAATATTTTTTTAATTAGTTTTACGTGAACTTTCAAGGAAAGTGCACTATTATATTTCGATACAAGTGGTGAAATAGAGGTTATTACCGCACGAATTTGCATGCATTTTTAACAAGCGCAGCGAGTAAAAGTAGGCAAATGTAAAAAAATGTTTTGATGTAGTGTAAAAACCGATTTTTATCCTTGTAACAGAAATAACTATTTATTTAAAACTATTAATTTTATTTATCAAATATAATATACATATAAATAAATATTTCCTACTACATTCCAATAAGGAATTTGGACTAGTCTCAGCCTCAACCAACGGGTTTTTAAGACTTCCAATGACTATTTGTTTTTTCTGTTTACACAATTAAAATCACCTAGACCGTTATAAACGGATCCATTCAATCTGTCCATTTTATATAAATTTTTGCGCATTACCTTAAAATGCGCTAGAAAAATTATTCGGTAATGTTATTGAATCTGGGTGGACATTTTTCAGCGCGAAAAAAATGTTTCCATTTGTGTATGGAAAACTTTTTTTGTGCTGAAAACTATCTGCCCTGAAATCGATTCCCCGACCCATTGGGAAGTAGTCCAGGGCGCTAACCACTGGACTATACAGGAGGATTCACATATATATATTTTTACAAAAACTTCACTAAAAATTATTTAGATTTATCATAATTAGAATTGAATTTGTAAAAAAATTATTCATAAACTTCAATTAAGGTAGTATTGTAAAAATGTCACTGAAATTAGAATTTAAAAAAAACACTCGTTTCATCTCGAGATACAATAGGTAGTGATATATAAATTGAAATTAAATAAAAGTAAAATTTGGATACATTATGTGTAGGTATATATTTAAAAAAACGAATACAATGTGCTTGATATTTATTGATAAGATGAACTTTTTCTTTGCGTAAATGTCATGTTATGAGATGCGATGAATTATGGGAGCACCCTCTGCGAATTCTCGTAATTGGGAATGCTCAAATAGCAATTTGTTGGAAATGGAATTACGGGCTTTTTGTGTGCAATCAATCTATTTTCACATTGTTTATTTCGTCCCTAATTCGTATTTCAGCGACTTGGGGGACGACGGGACTCCTCGGCCCAGATCCCGGGCGCCTCTCCGCCGAGCACGTCGCCGCCAGCGGGAGGCCAGCGCCGCCGTCGGAGCTCCCTGGCCCAGCTGACGGACATCCTGCGCGAGTGGAGCGGAGGGGTGTCGAAGAGGAGCTCGGCGAAGGCCCCACTGAACAGGCGGGAGACGTTGGCAGATTTAGCAAGGAGCCTGCCCTGGGGCCGGACCAGCAACGACACCAACACCCAGACAATAAGCACCACCATCACCACGACCACCACCATCGCCCCGAAGAAGCGTCGCGAGTCCAGCGCCGAGCTGGGCAGCGCGAAAATCAAGTCGTCACGTCGCGATTCGCACACCGCCGAACTGACGAAGCTGTGGAGCAGGAGGGAGAGTCCCAATGATAGAGACAGGGATAGAGACCGGGACAGGGACAGAGACAAGGACAGGGACAGAGAGAGGGAGAAGGAGAAGGAACGTGACGAAGGCACCTCCACCGACACCAGAAACGTAAGCCATCCGTAATCCCAGTTTAAACTTGTTTAATCTTTGCCAACACCAGGTTTATTAATAATAAGTTCTTCACTCCTCCTCTCCTTGATACTGAAATAACTTTCCAGGTTTAACGCCATTAACCTAGATACTAGATAGTTATTTCAAATTTATTACTAACTAGGTTTATAGATATTTATAATTCAAGTTTTGTAGGTAAGAAGATAATAAAATATAAATCAACTGGTTTCGTTGTGATTATTAAAATTAAAATCCTAAGATGCTATTTTCAATAAAATATTTCCATTATTATAATATTATCATTTATTCCATATGCACCAAAATAAGGATGATTAACAAGTTGTTTTGCAAATTTAAACAAAAACACAACAGTATATTTTTTAAGGTCAATTGAAATTTTTAGTCTATAACAAACCATTTTCTCAAAATATTTTTGTGGAATAGTAAATTAATGCAAACATCTTTCAATCATTATCAGTTAATTTTTGTTTATATCTTAAAACTTGTTTAATAACATATATTGCGATTAAATTACCGAATTCGGGAAATAAAGCAGAAAATAATTCCTTCAAACTCTTTTTAAAAAAAAATACTAAGAAATATAAAAATGATTAAAATTTAAAACGAATCAATATTATCTCTTTCATCAATAGATATTAGTTTAAAAAAAATTTAAAAAAACATTGGTATTGTTATTATTTGCTTAGTAGTGGTGGGCCTTTGGACACGGTCAGTCCAAATTTTTCCAACCAGACAACACAACTAGAAAAACTCTACAAATATTTGAATTAGAAATATTTATTAAAAATGTATTAATATATTGGAAAATAAAACATTTTTGAATTATTATTATTATTAACATATTAATATTTCATAATGATAAAGAAACAAGATGATTTTTATTTTATTATCTTCTTACTAACCAAACTTGAATTATAAATAACTATAAACCTAGTTAGTAATAAATGTGAAATAACTATCTAGTTTCTAGGTTAATGGCGTTAAACCTGGAAAGTTATTTCAGTATCAAGGAGAGGAGGAGTGAAGAACTTATTATTAATAAACCTGGTGTTGGCAAAGATTATTATTATAATAAGTAAAATAGTTATAAACTATATACTTGGTTCACTTATAGTAGGTATGTATATTAAATAATATGAAAAAACAATATTGTTTTTTAAATTGCTAATAAAATTTCTTTTAAAGTTTACAACTGTTCAATATTAGCAGGGTCCTAGCTTATGTCCATAATATAATATTTTTATTTCTTTTATGCAATTCTGTTGAAAAATGTTTACATTTTAGTAGCCGATGCTTCCTCTATAAAATGTTTTATACTAGTACAGTGTTGAATAAAGTATAATTCAATACCCGCGGACAATTACAATTACGCACAAAATTAGTACTTTGTACTAAAATTCATCTACTAAAAATTAAAATTTTTTATCTTAGTAGCTTAAAATGAAAATATATTTTGAAATTTGTTATGTCTCTACAATAAAGTAGACTTTGACTTATTAATCAATTTAATTGAAAATAGCTAATAAATATGTGAATTGAATAAAATATTGTAAAAACTGGTTGAAAAAACACATAATTAAACAATCGTATCTATTAGAACTCTACTCGAGTTTAATTATGATTCATTTTTCCCACACGTTGTTTAAATAACTATTTTCACAAATCACTAACAAAAATCAAGTCAGTCACTATAACGGACATAATTTCTTAAAAATCGGTAAAACTAACCAGATGGTCATTATAAGCGTGTCATTATATCCGTTTATTTTTTAAATCAATCCTACTTCTAGGAGTCATCTTTATCTATGCCAATTTTCTTAATTCAACGCCAAATTTTGATATTGCATGGTTAATGTTTCTTTGATTAATCAAAAAAATTTTTAATTAAAATGACCGCTAATGGATTACAAAAATTTAAATACCACTAATGCTATTTGATCATTATCTCTTTTGTCTTTTAAAGGACTTACAGCTTTGCTAACTGAGACATCTGATCTAAAACGAAATTTCTCGAAATAATTGATTAAGATGAGCACTGTTATACACTGCCATATAAAAATACATCTACTTAAGCTTTTGAAATATTATACAAATAATAAATATTTTAGGTATTCTTAGGAATTGTTTTTTTAATTTAAATGTTTTCATAGAAAATTCGGAGAACACATTAAATTATAATCAATTGAAATAAGGCTTGTTATAAAAAGAATCTACTTCGTTTGCCTGAATCTCAATGTTATTAACAAACTTGTTTTAAGAAATATTAAGAAAATAAAAAAAGCCTTAGTTTTAACTTATATATATTAGAGTTCAAAATATGTATGAAAGATTTCTATAATCCATGAAATGTAATAAAAGCATACACTAATCTATTGAAAACAAAATATATTTTTATTAGTCCAGATTAAAATAAACTGTCTTAACAAGAAAATATGTATAAGGAAATTTTATTTTTCCCAATTTTGATATAAAAAGTACTTGTTTTCATTAATTAATGCTTCACTAAAAAGTGAAACTTTTCTAATTGAAACATAATAATCACCACGGCTTGAAAAACTGAATGAATACAGGCATGAAAAAGTACTATAGAAATGAAAAGATACAACTCCATTCACAAATACATCATATCATTCGACTTCTTCTTTTTATTCTAGTCTGAAGAATGAAACATCAAAATGTTTCATTAAATTTTAGGTCACGATATAAATTGATAATAAATAAATTTTTAATAAACTTCAAATTATATCAAATTTTAATTCTAAATATCATTTAATATGATCAGTATTAAAAAAATTATATTTCCAAACACTTCTTTGATTTATAAAACAATTTCATTTAGGGCAGTTTCTTTGAATTATTGACAGAAGTCATTCAAAGTTATGAAGGAAGCTATTCGCGTTGTCGACTTCGTCTCCTAGTGGAAACAGCCTTCCTTCTTGAAAACTTAAACCATCTTGAATCGAAAATAACTATTTATTTTAAATTTAAAATGAACGGCAAATGTAATAAAATAATCTCGTATATTAGACCTCAATAATACATTACAAATTGAGTTTTATGTTAGTACATGCGTTAATTTTAAAGATCAAATAGAAATAAAATGTAATGCATATATTCCAGATATAACAGTTTATTACAATATTTTAAAAAAATAATAATTTTTAATTTCTTTATTAAGGTTGGAGTTATTAAAACAGATCTTATTATATTATAGAAATAATTTAATTGAAAACACTCGTCTAGGGCTCGATTTTTCGTATTCATTTCGCACATCTAAAAACAAGTAGTTTTACAGCCTAAAACTATATAAAAAATACACAACAAGCTCACATTACTAATTCCTCTGAATATTTCCAGGACTCCCGGAGAGGCTCCAGCGACAGTTACCGGAGTAGTCGGCGTGATTCTGCCATTGGTCGTTCATTGACCCCTCCTCCGCCAAAGGTGATCAGCGCGACTAAGAAACGGAACGACTCTTTGGTGGGTCCGGAGATCCCCTACTTGCAGGAGCAGAGACCCTCCACCAGCTCCACTGCTTCCGACTCTGCCAACAACAACAACAATAATTCTAACAGCCACACCACTCCTATAATCACCGCTGTGGACTCTGCCTCTCAAGCCTTACCCCCTCCGACGATAATCATGAGTTCGGTGACTCCGCCGGCGACGAGTCCCACGAGCACCAAGGTCAGACGGGACTCCACCACTCAGTGCGGACGATTGTCGAATCGGAGGGACTCCAAGACCAGTCCGGATAGAACAACACCCAGATTGCAGAGACTTCAAAGGCAGGCGACGACCTATGATGATTCCTGCCCCCAGGCAGGAAGGACGAGTAGAAGGGGCTCGCAACCAGCTCTAAGTCCTGATGCTGGGCCTGATGGGCAGGAAAGGAGAGCGAGAAGGGACAGTCTAAGCCCTGACAGTGCTTCACGAGGAAGAAGAGACTCCAGGACTCACCTGTCTCCGGACAGAAGCAGAGAACGTTCTCGGCTGAGGAGACAGTCCACTTCCAGGTCTCCAGAGTCGAGCAGCTGTGCTTCCTCGCGCGACCCAAGCCCCTGCGCTCGACCACCGCCCTCGTCAGCCGCAGAACCCACCACCACCTCCAGGCCAGTCGTCATCCGCCGCCAGTCCACCACTGAAGAGATTCTAATCGCTAGAGGATTCCGACGCCAGAGCACAACCGAGGAAATGATCCGATGTCGGAATTTCAGACGACAAAGCTCGCAGTCCGATGACGTGTGCAGGTATGTGGAATGCCAAAGAGGCACTGTCTCTGTGTAATAGGAAATTTATAATTGAACATTTCATATATGGACAGAATTTGTTAAAATTAAATACTCTTATAAGCATAGAACAGAATAGTTTTTTTCAACATTGTATTGCAATTTGCTGAAAAGTCCAATTTCAATACAATGCTGAACAATATTTTACATTCTGAGCAAAAATAGTAGCAAAAAATCGTAATTAAAGTATATAAAGAAAATATTAATCAAAATTTAATCAAGCATCTCTTTGACAATTGTGTCATTTTCACTTTTACTTTGAAAATAAGTGATTCTTCTTCCAAAAAGAGTGTTGAAATTAAATTATTACAGCATTCAGTGGTGCAAAGTGACGTATTTCGTGCTTACTTTGGCAATTGAAATTTTAATATTACACCTTCGAATAATGTAAATTGATTATTTACAAAAACACGAGATCGATAAAATTTTATTTCGTGTTTGGTAATTAAATTATATTTAAATTTTTTTATTTAATCGCAATTTGAGCTCAACCCTTAAATTCCCAAGCGGGCCTTAAGGCACGCTATCTTTGAGTGATAATATAATATAGACCAATGACTTTTTTAATACATTTTTTAAAGCAACTATCTGTGAGTGTAAATTAATTTGGAAAAATTGTATGCCAGTTAGCCCTGATCATGCCTAAAGGCCCGATAACTTTGAGAAGCTGTAATGTCTACAATTTTTGCATTTTTTAATTTTTTCTTTTGGATTCGTATTTCGTATTTCGTATTTGTGAAAATTGTCGTTATCAATGGCAATTTTCCCAATTTAATAGAAATTTGGATATTACAGGGTTTAATAGAAAATATAATTTACACAATTAATTCTTTGTTATAGACTGTAAATTTTAAACTTGCATTTATGTTTTAAGGGTGTAGTTAAGGGTACCAAAATAGTAACCAAATTTAGACATTGAGTTGAGAATAATTTAAACCTAGATTATGACTATTTTCACTAGGAGAATAAAAATAAAAAAAATTCTCTATTGAAAAAAATGCACATTACAAAACTTAAAATCAATGTGTTGTTTAATGGTACTAAAATTTGTTCTGTCAAATCGTTTTTATAGCACAAGTGTATGTAATGTAATGTAAAATTGTACCAAACAACTCATGACTGAGTTATAGCCCTCACTCATATATATAAATACATATGAATGATCACCGGACCGTTGCACCACCGTGATTCCTTGGAGTGATGGGTGCCGCCCACCGCCTCCACCTCACGTAGGCGTTTTCACTATCTACTTTTATATCACAAGTGCTCTAAAAAATTTAAATGAGATATTATGCATTGTTTCTCAACACAATCTGATCAATATCAGCATATGTTAATAATTTCATAGAAAGAAATTCTTCCTAAACATAAGTAAACTCCGAATAGAGTCATCATGGTTTGCATTTTTTGTTATGCTCATGAGGGCAGTACAAGTTAAACGCAGTATATAGAATGGGTTTAAGACATTTTGAGATAAGCACTTAGTGAGAATATAAATTTTAATTTAGCATGTATTATGTGTATTGGCAATGCTTTTAATTTACAAATTTATAATACTTAATTATAATATATATATTCTCTATCTCAATTAAATTCTCATCACAGACATATCGGTGAATATGTTGAAAATAAATATTATTATAAAAATACACTGATGGCAGAAAGTGAATTAAATAAATTCAATTTTGGAAATGCCTCGCGGGCCACATAAAGATATTCAAAGGGCCTCAATCGGCATGTCAAGTTTTGCCCATGAAGCCCATTTAAAATACAAGGGTGGACCTTGACATTGCAATGAAAAAAGTTGAAATTCTCAAGAGAGGGATACAAGTTATAATACTTTCCCTATCTCACTAAAGATAAAGATGTCTCGCCTAAACTATATTATAAATTTTCATAAACGATGTCTTTTTTACCATTTTGTGAAAATTTATTGAAAAATGCATATAATTTCGTATAAAACACGGTTGATAAACATTATTTAATACATAGGCCTCCGTTAAACCACTCGATACGGTTGTGGCTTTAAAAAATCCTTATTTTATAGACCTTGTATAAATAACTATTATTTATAAGTTTATTAGTTGAAAACTTTAACAACAACAAGTTATACCCATAAGATGTGACTTCATATTTGTAAAAATAATAAAAGATCTAAGTGACATATTCATTTAAGTGGGTTTAAGATTCATTTTTCATTGTTTGAACAAATTCTCTTTGATATTCTAAAATGTCAATTTCAAGAATATAATAAAAAATAATAATAATAATAATAAAATCTTATATGTTTTATCGGAACCTAGGGCAATTACTTGATACTCGTCGTAATAAAATAAATAAAAATATAAAAATTCAACCTTTTAACAATAATTATTAAAATATTAACCTTTTAGAAAATTATTTATACACAACATTTTTTAGAATTAAAAATCTAAAATACTTTTAAGTCGAAGATTATAAAAATCATCATTATTAGCATCTGTTTAATATTAATTATTTATTTTCACATAAGCGCTCTACAGCTTATATCTTGTAATGATTAATAGAGTAGATGTCCGATAGTCCGGCATTCCTTCGGAATTTTGTTTTTTTCCAAAAGTGTTAAAGCAAATAAACGCTCGAGGGCTTTTCGAAAGTTTTCGGTGTAGTTTGAGATTAGTGGTAAACCGTCTTGAAAGACATGGTAAAATTATTAATGGAGTAATTGGAATTTTACTGGAATTCAAATTATATTTGAACACGAAACCAACACTAAATAAATGGATTTAAAATTAAAATTTTTATAAAACTCATATTTCTATGTGTACAGTGTTTTAAACAAAAAAAAATCCATTTGAAATTTAATTCACACGTCAGACTCGAGTTCAAAAATTTACCACCAGTTGGCGAACGTGTCGATTTGGAAATTTCCATTCACAATACATTTAAACGAAAAGAAGGTCAGAAAGACAGTCAAACTCAGTAAAGACAGTCAGCTTTTGTATGAAATTACAATGTCGTGCTTCTAGGCGGCGCAGCACTATTATCCGGAAGTGCTTGGTACTCAGAAATTATTGCTTTCTATATCATTAGAAATAAATTTCATACTTAACGCCGAAAGTCATAAAAACTAAAAGTCATTCGTAATTGTTTAAATATATGTTTAAATATAATTAAAATATGTTTTACATGTACATACATTACAGAAATGTCAAATAAATTTTGTTGTATGTATTTGGAAAATGTTAAGTTTAATTATTATTCTAATTTTTCTTATAATTACATACCGTCCGATAATCCGGCACCGAGCCTGTCGCGAAAGTGCCGGTTTATCGGACTTCTTCTGTAGTTAGTCATTTGTTTCCACATTATTTGGAATAGAAACTATAAAAACATTTCATTATTAAGTTAGTTAACATACTTATGTATTTCAACATTAAAGGTGTAAACCCTAATTTAAAACTGATTCATATTAGTAAAGATTGTGTTAAATGGAGGCGCCATGTTATCGTTCAAAATTCATGCTAATTTTTAAATTAAACTCTGGGTACTTAAAATAAATTTTTAGAATAAAGGCAAAGAGACCCTAAATTTAATTATTACATCACATATTTAAATTTAAAATATTCCATATTGATCGAATACCCAGCTCGAGATCTAATTAGACACGTAATCATTAGAGCACGGTTCAATTAAAAATCGTCACGTTTCTCTATTGGAATGCCTTCCGGTTTCCGTTGAGGGGGACTCTTCCAAATATTTGACGACACACAAAAATTCATTGGGGAATGGAGGATAGAATCGCCTCTGGGGGAGGCAGAATTAAATACATATATCCGAAGTGAGAGAGAGGGAGAGAGAGATACCAAGTGAATGAGAGTCGGACGGGAGAGAATTTAATAGATTGGGAGCATTGGAATAGATTTCATTCATTGGGGGTGGTGTCCGTCCAGAGAAAGAGAAATTTAATGAATAACAAGCAACAGCAGCAGCAGCAGCAGAAGAAGAAGAACAAGATGGGTGGGAGGGAAGTGTAGGAAAGGAAAAATAGAAAAGCGAGAGAGAGTTTTATCACATAATCATGATGGCATTTGGCTGTGGTGCTGTTGTACATTTCTGGTGTGTTGTTTTACAGTAGATACCGGGGCAGACGGGACTCTTGTGCGCAAATCATCGATGGCACCATCGGGACGATGACTGTGGAGACGACGAGCACCTTTTTCGACTCCAGTACACAGACGGAGCCGTCGCCTCAGTACGAGAACAACACGTACCACGAAGAGTGTCTAAGGTGTAACTCGTGCGGCATCAACCTCACTGGACCGAATCAGAAGAGGGCGCGCCGATTCAAAGTAAACAAACCCAAGAAACAGAGAACAGAAAAAAATGAGAGAGTGAAAGAAGAAGGAAAAAAAATTGGGAAAATAACATGTTTTTAAATTGTTCCTTGCAGAACCAAATCCTGTGCGACTTGCATTTCGCAGATGTAGCGTTGATGGAGTGCTCCGACTTCATGCAGCAGCTACGCAGCTTCAAGCCTCAGAGTCTGGGATGTGCCGTGGCCCGAAGGAAGAGCTCCACTACTCTAATCTTCCCTCTTCCTCCACAAGCATGTTCTGGTAAGTTTAAGAATACAAAAGAACAAAAAAAACTCTTAAGCCCAAGACCAACTCATTAGAAAAGAATTAAAAGAACCCCGGGATTATACCACCATAAACACATCCTGGCATCTGGTGGAGAGGAGAACAGAGTTTTATGGCTAGCTGGAAGAAATACACCAAACTGACTGAGACTATAAAACGTTTGGTGTTATATCTTACAGTGAGCTATAAAATTTTTATTCAACACTTGGCTCCACATTTTCTAGGACCGAAGGCCCCTCTTGTTTTCTTGTTAACGGAATATAAAAATAATTGGTGGCAGCGAACATTCATCTCTAGCCAGACTCCTCCTGTTAATGGAATGTATAACAACTGGTGGCAGCGGACAATCATTCAGTTAGAGGCAACCTTGAATGAGCGAGATATAAAGTGATCCAGTTGGATTTTGTGATTATGTGGTGTGGGAGGGAATTAAGTTTATTGGAATTTGACCTCCTCTTTTTACTACAATTGAATCGTTTATTCCAAAACCATAACCAGTTTTAGTGGATTATTGAAAATCGTTCCCTTCTCTGGGATCTCTGTGCAAAATATTAAATCAAATTTCTTAATTATAATTTACTTTCTTTTTTTATTAGTTCGAAAGTGTATTTTTTAAATTTTTAATCAAATTATTAGAACTTTTTATAAGATTAGTGAGTAGTGCTTTAATAATAAATATCAATTTAGGTTCTATAAATACGCTGTGAATGGTTTCTTTCTAATTATATAGAAGTGCTTTGTTGATATCTATCAATAATTTCTTGTGAAATCCATTCCCCACCATAAATATGTCTCTGATTTGTTTTTAAATTATGTTTAAGTGATAAAACGTGTGATAATCGGTTTGGGTATCTAATCAACATTAATCTTCCAAGAGAAACCAATTAAATTGTGCTATATGACCGTGATATAACTGATATAAATCAAGATAAAATCAAGATACGTTAGAAAAGATAATATTGGATATTAAATTACCGTTTTTAGCAATGATTCTCTTCGGATCTTGATTCCTGTTGAAATTGTGTAACGCCAGCATTTTAGAACAGAAGTTTTTGATTGTTTGACACGTATTTATTCACTTTAAAAGTCTTCAGACTCAGCATTATTAAATATTTTCTTTAAAACAAATCCGCAACAAATCAAAACAAAGTTTTACAGATGAGATCAGGCGTTTAGGATTTTCCAAAAAAAAATCAATTTGCGAAATTATCCTGTTTTGAAAATAGACGATTCAATTGGCGATTCTCTTCATTTCATTGATTCCTTCCGATTGTAATGTCATATCTGTATTTAATTCCCTTCTTTCTTTCTTTTTCTCCATCTCTCTCCCTTCCTGTTTGGTCCCGCGCTGCAAACAACATTCGCAGATGAATTCTGCGAGGAATTTCCGCATAGTTTGATTCCGACGCCCGGCTACTGGATCGAGTGTTCGCGACAGAAAATCACTATCGGCAACCAGCAGATAGGCTGGAACGAGAGCGACTCGGAGAACGAGGACAATGGGCGGGGTGGCGGCGGGGGTGGCGAGCCGCACCTGGAGCGGGGCTGCAGTGACCTGTACGAGGACGACGAGGAGAACGAGGTGCCCCCGCGGCGGAAAACCACAATCGAGGAGCAGTGGGAGCAGCAGCAGGGGTTCGAGCTCACGTCCGTCGAGCAGGAGACCTACGAAAAGTATTTCTACGGCACGGAGCACTGGAATTATTTCACCAACGACGAGGACTTGGGGCCGGTTATCTTGTCGATAAAACAGGAGAATTTGAACGGGCGAGACCAGTTCCGGATCCTGGTCAGGGCCATCTCCTACACAGTCCATGGATTGATTCCGGCCTCGTGTGTCTTTGCCGATCGTTACAACAGGGAAGAAGTGGTCAGATCGCTGGGTAAAGAGGTTAATCTCAATCCACCCCTCACCCTGGGACAACTGCCAGACACGCCCGAGGAACTCCTCAAACTCGACCAGGTGTTTATCAAGTCGGAACTCAAAGTGGGAGTGATTTACGTGAAAGAGAACCAGTACAGTGAAGAACAAATTCTGGACAACAATGAAAATTCACCGCTTTTCGACGAGTTTCTACAAGTTTTAGGGGACCGCATCCGTTTGAGAGGGTTCGACAAGTACAAAGGTGGCCTCGATACAGTTCACGACCTTACAGGTAATTATAAATTACATACTTTCAATTACTATATTTACCGGAAATTGTACAAAAACTACAGTTTTTATAAGAAAGTTAATTGAGGAATGATTGTTTGAAATATTAGGTCTTTAATATTTAATTTTACTGTTTTATTAATAATTATTAATATGAGTCTTAAAATACATGTTTTTAAATAATTTTTGGTTTTTAAGGACAATATTTCAGTTTGAAAATCTAATAGTCTTTTAAGATGACATTTTGTTGTAAATAAATATCCAAAAATTGTCAATTCTGTGAATGAAGCAAGTTGGTTACTAAGATTGATTTTGAATATGATTAAGAAATTTGTATGAAATTTTCAGTCACAAAAACATTTAAAAATAATCGACGAAAAGATGAAATGAAGTTTGGACGGATTTGTATGAAATTTGACCTTGTTTCTTCTTCATGACGATGTTTTATTATTAGTTATCGACTTGAAAAAGTTTCTTAATGCTTTAATAGTTAATTATAAAACAAGGTCGATAAGATTTTAAACGACGAGCGTAGCGAGTGCCTTAAAGAAGGCCTGATTTAGACAAAAATAAAAAAAAATAATTGTTTTATTAAAAATTATGTTAAGCGACTCAAAATAAAAAAAATTTAAATATTTTTTCATCCCTCTCTTACTCATAGCTGCAAGGCGTAGTTCAAAAATTAAATATGCATTTTTTAAATAAATTTATACAAAAATTAAAAAAGAACATTCGGATTTCCAAAATCAAATTTAAAATTTGGAAATTTTTTTTCTTTCCTTTTCCAATTCATGGGCAGATAGAGATAGCTATATCTTGTTTCCCTTACTCAGATCCGAAATATTACGTTGTTATTTCAATCAATACGTTAAATTTAAACTATCCGTGATGTTCAGTTTGAAAGAGAAATCCAATATGGTCATCTCTTATAAACGTTATATTGAAATTTAAATAATTCGTTTTGTTTGTGAAATCATCCACAAATACAGTTTATCTAAACACAACAAAACTGTCGTCCATATAAATTCGTGGGATTTCTGTAACGAAGGTCACACTTTAATAACAAAGAAAAAAACACTAGTGTATTAAAGAATTCTTTAAAGCACTTGTGCTATAAAAACGTCTTTGACAGACCAAATTTTAATGTCATATTTACAATTTTGTGCGACAAAAATGCATAAACAGTTATTAAATTTTACTGAAAACTAACCGAAATAGATTTACTTTGATATTTGAAATGATTTTAGATAATATTATTTTAAAATAATACGGAAAATGCTGTAGAATTTTAAAGTATTAGGTCCATAAAAAATAATTTTACTAAAATCATCAATTTGATGAATATGATTTAAGACTCATATTGATAGAAATTTACAAATTTTTAAACAATGTAGGTTTATTTAAAAAAAAATAGTTTGTAGTATACCATTTAAATAGTAGCACTTTTAACAATTTTTTATGTACTAAAAGCCTTTTCATATCCAAAATTACTAAATACTTTAAAAAAACCATTTTAAAGATTCTTTCGTCAATAATTATATAATACATATTTGATTTTTAAGACAATTACATTTTTTATACATGTTCCATAAAGAACAATAATGAATTTTATAGCTATACTCATACAACATTATATTATGAGAACCCCATAATATTTTCAAATTCTGGAAAAGAATTAATATTGTATTGAGTATCAAATTCATTTTAATGAATAGATTAAATTTTAGACAAGCACGTGTCTTTACTTTTGAACAATTTTAAGGAAAAATGAAAATGCCATGAATAATATTAAATTATGGATGGAATGTTTTAAAATCGGAATTTTATAAAGTGCATAAAATTACTTCGTAATATGCAAAACATGCGGAAATAATTATTTCATTATAAAAAATAAAAGTTTACATTTTGTAAATATTTTTCGAAGAAACCAATATTTTTGGTCAAAAACAATAACATTTAAATCCTCCTATTTTATGAGTGGATATAATTAAACTGGACATTTCGAATCCTCCGTCTCTACTTTTATTTATTTTAAAATTAAATAAATATTTAGATGCACATTTCGCTCTTTCTCCGCAAATATTTTCTGTTATTCTAATAATAAGTTGAAATTTAATTCATTTGATATTTAGATATCGAAAATATATATTTATTTTTGTATAAGAATTCTATAAAAGGTCCAAAAGAGAAGTAAATATACCAAAATTGAATAATTTTCTGCGAATGTGACCTTTTGAATTTTCCAATAAAGTTTATTTTCCCATTGAAAATTGCACTCGTTCATAAACATCTCTTGAAATTCACTATTATTTTTACATTACCAATAATGGATTTATTTCATTCATTCCCTTCAGGACTCTACTCACAGCACACTAATTGGAGAGGTATCGAGATCATGTTCCACGTATCGACTTTGCTGCCCTACGAAAAGCACGACCCACAGAAATTGCAAAGAAAACGACATATTGGCAATGACATCGTTTGGTAAATATTTCTATGTTATTCAATATGAAATGCATTTACTAATTAAATTGTCTTATTTACCTACTCTTTCTCCACAAAACAGTGTTGTATTTTTAGAGGCTGACAATACTCCTTTTAGTCCAAGTTGCATAAAGAGTCACTTTTTACACACATTTATTTTGGTAAGTAGAAAAATATACTTTAAAAATTTTTAGAGTTATTAAATATTAACTGTTATTCTTAAGGTTCGAGTATCTGCACGAATTAAAAGAAAGCCAACCAGATACGAAGTATCTGTCGTAACCAGAGACGAGGTAGGAGCATATAAACCCTACCTTTGGGAACAAAGTGTCTTTGAAAAGGGACCCATGTTTAGGTGAGTTTATTGAATTATTTGTTAAGAATGCATTTATTATTATAAATATTTCATTTACTTATTCAATTAGTATTAACATAATAATTCAAACTAACTGTGCATATAAATTCAATAACACAAAACTTACCTCTAAAGTGCACAAATCTATACTGCCCTAGCGTGCGGCGGTGCTGAATGGCGGGCCTAATTGAACATTTGACCTATCCTATCTCTATGTTCTTCATTATATTAAAATACTGTATCGATAGCAATACGTTAGTAAGGGTCAGTAATTATGATAGAGAGGGAGATCTAGGGCGATATACGTGTATGGTACACTTGGTGCTACGTCGTCGTGCATCGTTACAATGATCTTATTCATGTATTTATAAGTGAATTAGGGTTATAATCCCCGAGCGGGTTCTGCGTCCAACCTGCTACAATTTTTGTAAAATTCAAATTATAACTTAAAGATTATTAATTTTTAAATTTGATATGTCCGTTAACGATATCAATTCAAATAATCAAATACGGATAATAATTCTATATATCGCAACAGTGAAACCCTTGTAAATATTACATTATTATTATTGCAAACATTAAAGCAACTCCTGTAAATAGTAAACAAGTATTTCAATTACGAGAATTAATCAGAGAGAAGTATTCCACTAACGTTCCCAATACTAATATCTAAAGATATTACAAAATTAAAAGTAATTTTCGTTGAAGCTTTGAAAAAAAAAATTTCCACTAACAATATGACAAAGCCAAGCATTATCGTCTGTGTTGTGTAAAAAGAGTTACCGGAGTGTTTGTTCTGACGTCCGTAGAAAAATAATTTTAAAATCACAAAAGCTTTTGTAAAATTCTTTAAAAATGCTTAGGGCATTATACTAAACAGGATCGACAAGCATTATCAGATACACGAACTATATACGCTGCGCTTATCGTGCTTTAATGAAATTTTGTTCAATACCATTAGGTATAAACCCCAATTTGTGTTCGGTAAAGTGGTAGTTACTTGTCCAATCTTGTTCTATTATAAATTTAATACTCTAGTAGGAAAAGTACCACATTACCTACGGTTGAGTAAACTTCTATTATGTTATGACACGAGCCTTTTTTCTATTTTTAAGGGAGATATTAAATTTTAAATTTGATTTTTTGAAAACAAATGTTCGGTTATAATTTTTGGATTAATTTATTATAAATGCATAAAATGTTGTATGAAACACGGTGGATAAGCATTATTAAGCACACGAATATTCATTAAACCACTCGCTATGATCGTGGCTTTAAAAGACCTTAGTGTTAATAAGTTAATAAGAATCAGGGTGGGGCAATGGTTAAAGCGTTGCACAGAATTCAACTCGAGAGGGCCCCGGTTCGAGCCCTGATCAAACCGTAATTTTTTCTTTCGAATTACATTACTCGTTTTCACTAGCAACATTCTGTGATTAATATTTGTTTAAAATAAATTGGACAAATAATAATACTCCGGCCTCAACTGTTGATCAACCCGCATCGTCAATGCTGTTCGTTCGACCAGACAGGTTTTCAAAGCTCAGATGGAATGCATAGAATCGAAGAGATAAACCGGATCTTTCTAATACTAATAATTTGCTGCTGTTCAATGAATGGATACAGATGAAAGTTATGAAAGGGTTGTT
>JXOV01004040.1:27299-41532 GCA_001014945.1 Clogmia albipunctata
AATGCATAGAATCGAAGAGATAAACCGGATCTTTCTAATACTAATAATTTGCTGCTGTTCAATGAATGGATACAGATGAAAGTGTGAAAGAGATGGTCGTCTTCGTAGTATGTGTGTTCTGTGTTGGTGGCAAGACCTGTCAATAAATACGCTCTATATAGATCATTTGGTCATGGTGATAATCACATCCTCACAAATTATGATTCGTATAAACATGATATTCAGTTGTTAATTCTGAAAGATTGGCAAATGAATAAGTAGAGCATTTGTTAACTTTGATAACGTAAAACCAATTGGTTAGACCTAAACCGGTAACGGTTGTTGAGTCGTAGAAAAAGAAGAAGTGTTTAATAATGTCTTATTTTATCGACCTAGTTGTATAATAGTTATTTGTGCAAGGTTAAGTGAACTGTTTTTTAACGAGTGAAATGAGTTTGAAATATTCAAGTCGAAGGCGATTGTTTCATCGTTTCCGAGTTGTTTCACAAAAGTTTCAAGTGAAATCTTAACTTATAAAGTGGCCGTTAATGGTTGGAATACCTCTTAACTACTTGTGACATGGAGTATTTGTTTGCTTTAATTACTGTAAAAGCAATATAAGGCTATTACTATAATTTACGTAATGTGCCAAAAACCTAGCAAAAATAGTCAAATTATATGAAGATGACTGTTAAAACCGTAAATATTAAAATTTAAAAACAGGAAACGTTAATTAATTTGAAACGCAATCACGGTCCTATGGCATAGCCTAGACCAATATTTTGTGTAGTTTAAGGGCAGCAATGGCGACCAAATTTTGACATTGAAACCAATTCGTTAGATAGTTTATGACATTTTTTTCACTAGTGAAATAAGAATTCAAAATTTTCACAGTGCCATAAAGTGAAACATTATGAAACTCAAATAGATATCGAAAAGCGTATGTTTTCATACGGGAGTGCAAAAATAACTATTATTGGAACAGCATTCAGCGGCAACAAAAACGGTGCTGCAAAAGAATCATTTTGTAATTCCTCCTTCATTGATTTGTACGAGTACATATATTTCTAATTAATAAATTTAGATGTAGATGAGAGAAACGTTTCTTGGACTAAAATTCAAAAGACTTTAATGATTATCACATGTTTTTAAAACAAATCCCATAATTCTTGTGTGCAATACAGTTGATAAGCATTATTTAGCATATGAGACTTTTTTTAAAATAAAGAATGGTCGTGTTTTTCAAACCTATTGCCTAAAAATCTATTATTTATGATTGTTTAGTGTCTGTTATTTAATTTTTTAATACAAATTCTTCAATTACTGTACTCTTGATCATATTAAATTTGTTAATACATAACGATTACATATGTAATTTAAATCATGTATGCAATCGTTATTTACTGAAATATTCTAGTGAAATATTGTATATGTACGACATATTTGTTATGTGTTACAATTTCAAACAAAATCATCATATAAGTAAAATATATATAAAATTTGCTAGTAATGCAATTACTTAGTTCCATAGCGTAACACTGTACATAATAAATATGCATTATGTACATGAACACGGATGTACATCAAATTTAATTTCAATTTACGACGACACCACTTTTAAATAAATTTGCTTTGTATTTTAATTAAAACAATTCATGAACATTTCAATCAATATCATATCTATTAATTAAAATCAAACAAAAGCATTTTATGATGGGATATATTATAGTTATTGCATATTGATGGGGTTTAATTGCGAGAAGACACAATCAACTAATACGGTCTTATCGGAAATAGGATTTTATTAATTGTATCTTTATCATTATTATTAGATAATAAGAAATCAAATCAATATCATTGTTATTAATTTACTTATTCGTACTAAATGAAGACATCTTTAACACAAAACATTCTTTAATCAATACGTAATGCAATCAATTTGTCAATTATGGATCCAATTATTTTAAGTTACAGTTCGTTCAATAAGATCGTGCCCATTTTTTTTCGGAAGCTATCGAAAGTATGCGAGATTTGGATATAATCATTCTTCTTTTAGAGGTATAGAACTTTAAATTGCTTTAAAACAACGATGGATTATTCTATTGGCATGAATTTTATTTATCCGATAATCCGATTTCTGGCATATGACCGCAACGGCTGGCTCGGATGTATTCCAATCTGGACGTCCAATTTTCGATGACTTTTTCCAACATTTTTGGTCGTATATCGGCAATAAATCGATTGTGGCACATGTTGCGCCGTCTTGTTGGAACCACAGCTCCTGGACATCATGTTTGTTCAATTCAGGAATGAAAAAGTTAGTAATCATGGCTCTATACCGATCATCATTGACTGTAACACTCTGGCCATCATCGGTTTTAAAGAAGTACCAATGATTCCACTAGCCAATGAAGCGCACCAAACAAACAGTTTTTCTGAATGTAACGGTGTTTCGACATACACTTGAGAATTATATTCACTCCAAATGCGGCAGTTTTGTTTGTTGACGTAACCATTCAATCAGAAGTGCGCTTCATAATAAATGGACGTAGTGCGCGATACGTATTCCGGGTCTATTCATGATGAATTGCCAAACCAAACTGGGAATAAACGCCCTTGTATATAATACTTTACTATTAACCAGTAACGAATTAAAAAAAACTTGATAATTGATGCATTTAATGCTAAATTTGAAATTTATCAAATAATTTTAAATTTTACTGGGAACCACAAATTTTTCTTTGAAATCATCATTTTTACCTTGACAACAAAGCTTTTTCAATTTTTTAACGATGAATATAATCAAAACAAAATATTGCTTTAATAGACCTAATTAAAATCCTACAATTATTATCAGCTATTTCACAAAATATTTTAAAAAATTAATTTTACGTGAATTTTTTACGTGCACTAAATTTATGTCCTACTCAGATATAAAATCTGGTTTTTAACTCGAAAACGATGAAAAGCTCGCCTAATCTTGTAGCACAAATAACTATTATATAACATAGAGCCTATGTAATGACAGATTTTAGCAATTGAATTAGAACACATATGCTACGAAGAAGACTATGCCTTTCAAGACTTTCATATGTATCCATTGTTGAATGGCATCAAATTGCTAGTTTTATAGAGAAATTTTATTTATCTATTCGATTCTATGCATTCCACCCAAACTTAAAAACCTTTTATGAGTCGAACAAATGATATTGACGATAATGGTTGTTCAAAGGAAATCAAAAACAAATTATTTCATTAAATAAAACTATAACAATTTTCTCATCTCTTTCCAGAGAATGGATCCTGACGAAAATCGTGAACGGAGAACGAGCGTCTTATTCGGCTCCGAAATTCGCACGAATGCAAGAACGAACTCGATCGCAAATGCTGGAGGACATCGTCGCGAATCTGGCCAATCACGCTGAAACGGGCCAGATCCCAAAACCGTACCGGCGCGGCTCCTGGAGGCCCATCGGTGAGGATCTTTGCATGTTGCGAGCGACAATTAGTTGCTGTATACAGTTCAATTTTCCGCATAGTATGTACTCAATGCCTCTCTCTCTTTCTGTCTCTATCGGTCAGTTGTTCTCAAGCCTTGTCAAATACACATTAAATCTTACCAACCGTAACATGTATTTACATAATTAAATCCAGAAAGTAGTAATTAGAATCAACACAATTGATGGAAATTGCCGCCCTTGATCTTGATTGAAAAGTAGTTGAACCTGTTGAGTATGATTCCAATTGGATGCTTTGCTCCCCAAAATTATAAACCAAAATTCATCCAACAGTAATTAGAAAGTGTGTGACATTTCGAAGAGTTTTTTTTATTAGAATTTTAATATTTTAGTACCAATACCTAAATAACTAATTTATGATTATTTTATTTTTGTTACAAAATTTTTTATTTGAGAGTGAAGTAAGAGATCGTCTAAAACAACCCTTGTTATTTAAATAATTAGGAACAACTTAGAATTGAAAATACAAAATATATAATCGGTTTGCTGCGTGTTTCTAATCATCCATTTAGCTTGTTGATAAATTCAAATTATTTACAAATAATTTGGATTAGTCAATTCACTTAGAAATAGGTTCGTTTGTGGTTGTCGAGCTTTCAAGATAGTTGGAAGTTATATAAAAAATTAACTTACAATTTCGTAGTTTTTGTACAAAATAACCATACAAAATACGTAAATTTGTTCTGTCAAAGTCGTTTTTAAATAATTCTTTAAAGCACTAGGGCTTTTTCTTTATTATTAAAGTGTGACCTCCGTGAAAGAAATCCATAAATTTTATATGTACGTCGCTTTTGTTGAGCGTGGTTTAACTGTCATTAACAGTTAGTGTAAACAGATTGTTTCTTAAAATAAGCCACCTATCGGAGACCTCATGAACTACGTCTACTTGTGGTTAATCATAGAGGCCACTTAATGTATTTTTACAGAAATTCGAAGAATTTTTAAGATTTTTATGTTTATTTATTTAAAAATGCATAAAAATTTGAATAAAACACAGTCGATAATCACTATTAAACACTCGGGCCTTCTTTAAGGCACTTATCGACCTTGTTGTATAAGTAACTATTATTTTAAGATCGGAATTTTATTATTTTAGTGCATCTAATTAAATATTAATTTATTATATATTTTGATTATTTTATTTTTAATAGAAAATTTGTTATTCAACTGTAAAGTAAAACAGCTAGAAATGGTTAAATAAACTCCTAGTAAACTAAGTGTTGCTAATCACCAAAGCAGTGACAATCCGTTGACTTGCTTGTTAATTAATTTATATTAATGGCCATTTGTTTAATGTTTAAATAATAGATAGACAAAAAATGTTGCTTAGAATTTTAGAGTTTGTTGTAAATAATAAATATATAAAGATTAAGCTATTTTGATACTTGTATTAGAAAATCCGTAATTTCTTGTAGATATTTCTCAAGTAACGCCTTAAATAGTAATTATCCATTTGTTTTCGACTTCAAAATAAGAAATTAATTTCAATATTCTTATAAACACAAATAAAACTAAATGGTTATCTAAATCATAGGATAACTATTTACATATCTAATGAACTTATTAAGTTTTTAAATATTTACACACAACACTTAACAAATTTACATAATTATTGATTTTATTTTAGAAAATAAGACAATTATAAAAAAAATAAACACACACCCTTTCTTGTGGACTCTACTGTAAGTTTAAATCACGTTGTCTGTCGCATCGATTTTCTAATTAAGATAATTGCAGTTTGATCCGAGGTGTCTGTGTGTAGCTGTAGAGCAAGGACAAACAAAGCCAATTTAGCTTCGTAAAGTCTATGTCAACAAGGCTAAGAACAGTCTTTTCCCATTTTTTGCTTTTAACTCTACCTAATGACAGTCTTTCCTATATTTTCCCACTCCCCATTTTTCTGCCTCTCTCTCTCTTCTACTGATATAGACACCGATATCACATTACACATCTAATAATATAGAGCCTTCTCAAATAATTGTGTCTATTTGACCTATTCTCCAGTCGACCGAAGCAATTTTATAAGATTGTTTGCTTTTTAAGTGTTTGCTCATTTCATTACATTTCCTTTAATTTCCCTTTTTCCAGCTCTTTTTGTTTGTGTGTCGATGTGGCCAAAGCGAAGCACGTATTTATTTACTCATATAAATTCGCCTCACACTTTCTCCTTTCTTTTTTCTGCTATCTCTTTGATTTGCCAAAACTTTACTATCCTTTGAAAACGGGCCACTTTTGATTGCCAAATGTTTGCTTGTGTTTGTTTGCGTGTTGGAATGAAATGGTGAATTCCACTCCTTTGTGATTTTCATTAACCCCAATTGTTTGCCAATGCCGCCTCTTTTCGCTCGTCCGCAGGACACATGAGACCGTCGTCGCCCCTCCTGGACTCGGTGCGGGACCAGTTCGAGGATTACGACCAGCTGGCCAAGGATTTTACCCGCGTTTTCCTCAACAGCGAGCAGTCGACGCTCCTCAACGCCCACCTCTTCGACGTGGTCTTCCTGGTCGGCCAGACCAAGCAAAAGGCCAAACTGATTGGCGTCAGGGCCATTCTAGGAGTCCGCAGCAGGGTCTTTCAGGTAATGTGTGGGTGAGGGTGAATCGAGAATAAGGAAATCAACTTTTTCGTTTACTCAACATTAATTTAATTTTGAAATAATTGATAATATATTCTTGTTTCATTATTAGGTATTGACAAAATAAATTATTGTATGATTGATGTTTTTTTGGAAGAAAAGATTAATTTTATAAAAAAAAAAATAAACATTTTAAAATTATCATACGAAATACCTTAGAACGGCAAAATTATTAAGAATTAATTTTAAATAAAAATTTAGCATAATGTCAAAATATAATATTTTTTTGTAATTCAAGTTAACTTTAATTTAAAATTCCGATAAATATGATTAACTTTGTTTTTAATATTATGGTTTTTCAAGTTGAATTTTTAAAAATGTTTATAGATTACTAAAATATTGCCTATTAAAATCTTTAAAAATAAATTAATTAAACTAAAGTTATGGACTTTAAGAAGTACATTTTTTTGTTTTTGTATTTTTATATAAAGTAAAGTTTAATCATAGTAAAATGTTTCTTTAGTGGTAGGGTATTCCCGAAAAAAGGCTCATTTTTTACAACTCAGATTTTTTTTCAATTTTTTATTGTGTATCTTTTAAGTTTAGTTTATTTATTGCAATGAATTATTGTTATTATTATATACCATAATTTTTTAAAGTAAATTTCACACTTAAAAACCAAAGCTGTATTCTACCTTTTATTAAGGAACTGATTTTTAACAAAGTCACTTAACACAGAAGAAGTTATTCCGATTATTTGTTTACAACAATGATTAAGCGAATGTGACTTGAAATTTTGTTGGTGACGTCATCGGCGAAATGTCGAACTTTGTTTTTGTTTTGTATGATTGGAGAAAATCACTATGAATTGAATGAAAAATGATTTTAAAAGTAATTAAGTACATGTAATAAGTATCTATAATAATATTATTTTGGGAGAAAAGCATTAAAGAATGTTGATTAGAGCCGAAATGTGGAAATAATCGCTGAAGTTAGTTTTTTTTTAGTTTTTCCTTTAAAAAATATCGAAATTATGTTACTTTCTTATACTTAAGAGTATAGTCAACACGATAAATCTGTGCTGTGATCATTTTGAATCAGACTGACTCAAACGGACCCCACAGCCTTTCAAAAGAAAATCGGCATGACCTATTTGTTAATTAATTTTGATTTTTATAATAAACTTGACCCTGTATGGGCCAACTTGCAAAAAGATTTCTAGCTGTGTAATTTAAATTTAGTATTAAGATCATTCACAAAGCATTATGTTGGTATAATAATAATATTTGAATGCTTCGTTGAGGCAGTGATTGAATTGCTTTATTGCTTTTATTTCTTATGAGTTGTCACCAAAAGCCGTCACAAGTCTCCGTCCTCGTTCTTCGGGAATGTCCTACATTTTTGTTATAATGTTTTACAAAGATGTTCAATAATAAATACTAGTTGAATAATAGAAAACACAAAATCTCGATATTGCTTTCTTTTTTGCTGTTTCATTTTATATATTATGATTTATGTTTAATTTTTATTATCAGTTTTAAAATAGAAGTAAAAATATATTTTTACCAAAAATGCTTCAAAGCCAAGATTTGAATTTAAAACCCATACTACAACAGTTTGCAATAAACTCATCATAATATCAAATTTATCGACACATCCTTTGTCATTAAATTTTTATAAATGTATAAATAATCATTACAGGAAATGTTGTACGGAATCCAAACTGGCTTTGGCTCTCCACAGGTACCAGTTGCTGAGCTCTTAGCCCGTCCAGTTCCAACCCTCCTCTCGCCGCAGAATCAACGCCAAAAGAGCTCCAATTTTCTTC
Organism: Clogmia albipunctata; assembly: GCA_001014945.1. Taxonomy (NCBI): domain Eukaryota; kingdom Metazoa; phylum Arthropoda; class Insecta; order Diptera; family Psychodidae; genus Clogmia; species Clogmia albipunctata. The sequence continues at coordinate 35,201 of JXOV01004040.1, forward strand.
AAGTGAGTATATTATGATTGTGTTTTCAATTGAAATTGCTAAATAATAATTTAAATTATTGATTACCTTATCGAGATCAATAAAATTGTGTTTATTCCGAATGAGCAATCAAGTATATTTAAGAAGATAAAGAAATATATTTGAATTTAAAGCAATTGCACATGTCCTGAACATAACTTAAAGTCATAGAACAAGACTTTGAAAATGTAATTATTTCAAAACATGTGTGTCATCACTTCCAAAGCCGTGCATGAATTTGAATTATTTATCATCAAGGAAGAGGAATTATGAAAGAAATGCTACGAGGAATTTCTCAATTACAGAGCACGCAACTGAAATGAGAATTTAATTTAATTACATTGAACTATGGAAGTGAGGAAGGAAATAGATTTCTCAATTATGTAATACTACATAATTGAGTTCATATAATATTTATATATCTAGTACTATTAAGTGTATTAATAGTTGAGAAAATAATGAATGAATGTAATTTTCTTTTATTACAGTATAGTCTGTAAAACCGTGTCGTTAAATCTCCACAATTATATTTTTTGATTCCATCTTAAATGGAGATCCATAAAAAATAATTGCTGTGTCGTGTTCTTGTTTCAAGAAATAATTACAATTTATTTTTATATAAAAATACTAATCATACGTAGTATCTTTTAATGATAACCTGTAAAAAATTTCAATGAAATCGTAAAGTACATAACGACGGTGCGGAGGAACAACGACGCATTTGCAAAATTGGTCTGAAAGTCCCCGACCTTCATAACTCATGATGGTAATATCACTTGTTAATCGATTAAAATATTCTCCTAGATAGTTACTATCTGAATTTCGATAAAATTAGATTTATACTTTAGTTTTTATTGTGTTAGAAAGCAAGCGCTTTGGAATATTTTGGAATAATTGAATAAAGCAATATCGCATCGAAGAAATAATCACTTCAGAGCAGTGTATGACACTGTTTAATCGATATTTTGATCTGTTTGTAATCATTTATATAGTTTTAGTCCATTGGTACCCACAACCTATTACAATCAGTCAAAACAGTGGACTGTACTTAGGGATTGCAATTAAAATTATTCGATATTCGAATATTCGGTCACAAATAAATCCAATATTCGAATAATAAAATACTACTTGAATTTTATTTGAATAACAGTTTTTTAGTTGAATTTTTTATGTAAAGTATTTAAAATTTATTAAAAATTTCAACGTTGAAATTTATGAATAAAAGTAATAGGAATTTCTTTTTGCAATTCTGTTTGTGAAGTGCCACATTTTTTAATCAATCTCAGTACGTGAAATTCTAATTCACAAAAGGAGTGAAAAAAGTACTTTTTTCACTGCTTTGAGTGAAAAAAAGTACTTTTTTTCACTGTTTTGGAAGACAAAAGACTAATCATGTTTAACATATTTATCGATTTATTTATTATATCAAAGATTATTTAATAACTAAATATGTTCCAATAGCTTCCGCCAACTTCATTTTAATCAAAATTTATTGTTAAATCCTAAATCTGGACCTGAAATGAGTTGAACTCCTTCGTCGTGTAAAAAAAATTACTCATAATAAAAAATCCTTTAGTTCACACATTCCTAACATAAATAACTATTTTAATATGTTTCAGTAAAGTGTGTTCTTATTTATATTCGTTGTGATTTGTTCTGGCTAAGCTCTTCAACCGAAAAAATTTTACTACAAAAATACGTAAAACTACAGTCCAGGAAAGATATTAAATTTATTATAGATACTTAAACACGCTGAAAAAGTAAGTTTGATATGATTGAAAAGTTTTAAAAGTCATTATAAAAATGAAAAAACTATGATTATATTTGCATTTTGCTTTATTATTATTCAAAAATTTATTTCAATTATAACAATAAAAGAAATAAATAAAATATGAAATTTTTTATCTGATTTTTAGCTGTTAATAAAATTTTTACACTGAAAAATGAATAAAAAAGGACATACATATTATTCGAATAGTGGGTTAAAATTATTCGTTATTCGAATTTGCAATCCCTAACTGTACTCCGAAAGCATGTTCCTACTTTGTAGATTTTGCTGTTAAACCCAATAAAAACAAAATAAAAATCAAAATTTCGATTTTATTAAAATTCTGGTAGTAACTATCTAGGGAAATATTTTAATCGATTAACAAGTCTTCTTGTGATATTAACGTCATCAGGCATGAGGGCTGGAGACTTTTCAGAGCATTTTTGCAAATGTGACATTGTTCCTGCGGACCATCGATATTTAAAATGGAAGTAGTGACATTAAATAATAAAAAATCGGTTTATTATAGTAGAAAAATGCTCAGTTATTTAAAATATAATATTAAATTCAGTAGAATCTCCTTTATCCGAGCAAATTACCTCAGGTAATCGAGAACACGGATTTACATTTATTTAATTGACTACAACGATAAAATAAAAATTGTAGGAATGTAAATACTATATAATATTTTATTTATTATATTCTTTAATAATGTATTTTGTACAAGTTTTTCAAGTATGTTTACAATTTAGTAGTCAATGCTTATTCTATAAAGTAATCCATAGTTCAATCCTATTCAATTTTGCTATATTTCACCACCCACAGACAATCACAAATCGAGAAAATACACTAAACTAGCACTTTGTATTAATATTTAATAACAAAAAATTATAATTTTAGATTTTATTATCCCGGAAGAAAAATACACTGCGTTTCATTATTTTACGACAGGTGTCTTCGATTAAATTTTAGTTAATATCGCGAAGTGTATCAATCTGATCAATTATTACTTTATTTCAACACAAAAATTTGGTATACTTTTTTCTCATAATTCGAAATATGGATTTTTAGACTTTTAAAGATTTTTACTGGCTGCTTAATATGACATAATAAATAATAATCAATTATTTTAATTTAAAACAATCAGCAAAAACTCTCTTTTTCTGCCACATTCGGAGAAAATAAGTTAATTGTCGTAAAAGGATGAAAGGATATTTTTGTATTTTTTGCAACAAACCAAGACTTTTGTTTTATAGTCCATACGATGGCCAATGATAAGACCTTTCTTCGTGTCAAAAAAATTTAGATCAGATTGATACACTCTGAGATATTAACTAAAATTTAATCGAAGACACCTGTCGTAAAAGGATGAAACGCAGTGTATTTTTCGAAATTTTTCTTGTTATTACAATAAAATAGGCTATATTTTATTATTCAAATTAAATTTTTCCCCATAAAAATACCAGATGTAATATTTTTTTTAAATGTTAAATGAGGTATCTAATTGTGGTTTAAGAGATCGTTGCTATCACGAGTATATCAGTGATACATTGGTCCAAGGTTGTCGTAATTTATCGAAAAATTGATAACGAATTTTCTATTACTTAACCTTTTCTTAATTGTTTGTGTTTAGACCATTACTTAGTACCGGGATGTATTTTTATTCCTTTTTTCATATTTCGCAAAAAAATAGCTAATAAATATACGAATTGTATAAAATTTTTGGAAAACCTGGTTGGAAAAACACTTAAATAAACACTCGTATCATATGGAAACTTAACTCGCGTTTAATCATGGTTAATTTTCCCACACGTTGTAGTTTAGTTGTATAATTAGTATTTGAGGAGCTGGGATAAATTCTTGTATTTATTAAAGTGTACCTCGAATAATATGAAGTTCGCAGATGAGATTTGTGGCTCGGATAACAAGGAGCATTTGATAATCGGAGTTGGGGTAAAAGGGATTCTAATTTTGATGTTTTTCATTATTTCCCAGGTGCCAGATATGGAAACACCGCGTCCAAAGAGTGTTCCATCTTCGCCGATGGTGAAGCGCGCCTTTTCTCGTCTCGGAACCATCACTGCCGGCTGGGGTCGATCGATCAGGAAGCAGAACACACAGCTGAATGTGGACGACAAGAAGAAGTGGTCATCAACACAAGACTGTTCGAGTAAAAATACATTTTTAAGATTAGTGGAACGTTTTAAATGGAGATCATTTCTGTTTCAGATAAGGATGGCAAGGACAGGGACAAGGACAAGTCCTCTGGCCAGCTGCCAGTGCCAAGATTATCCGTGTGTGCCGATGCCCAGAAGGTGGACCGAGTGAAGTTGGCGCAAACCGAGTTCAATATTATTGAATTCGACGCGGACACGTTTCGAGTTTTGCTGGACTACCTTCACACGGGCAGTTGTACATTAACTTGTGTCTCAATACCGGGACTGATCTGTGCCGCTGAGCACTATGACCTGCCAGAACTACTTCAAGCCTGCTTCCATCACGCGAAACAGTTCCTGAGGATCGAAGTGTGTTGCTCGATGCTGATCAGCCTGGAAAACTACTACTGGCGGTATACCAGTGCCTCGGAGCTGGTCAACATGATACTGGCGTTCATCGAGACCAAGGCCAGCGCCCTGTTCCAGCTGCAGGAGTTCCTCTACATCAGCGAAAGCATGGTCCAGATGATCATGTGTCGATCACTGGAAATACCAGAGATCAGAAAATTCGAAGCGATGATCGCGTGGGCAAAGCACAAAGTCAAGTCCAAAGTGTCAGCGAAGACGGACGCTAAACAGGAGTTTCGTAGTATAATGGACAGGCTGACTAGAGACTTGAAATTGCACCGGATCTCGCCTCAGGAACTCATCAAAATCGTGCTGCCCTCGAAGGCGATCAAGAATGAACGCATTTTGGAGACGCTCATGTACCAGGCGAACTCGGGTATGTACCGGATCCAGGACAGCTATCTAGAGGCATGCCAGCAGCGCCTCCAGAAGCAGGACTCCAGGTACAGCGAATGGGGAGAGAGTTTCGATTGTGGCCTTTAATTTATCTCTCAACACTCAACAATTTTCCTCTATGTGATGATATGACAAATGTTTTCCTATTGGGAACCAGATACTCCAATAAAGTACTCTTTCCTTTGTGTTCTACTGATGACCATCTAATGGTCATATTGAAAAAAGTAAAAGAAAAAATTGAATATTGAAGTAGAAAGTAGCCCAATTGGGCTCCTTTTGTCTTTGTTAAAACCAAATGTCCTTTGAATGGGGTAGTCTAAATGTTTTTGAACCAGGAGTACAATTCTTCTGATAAAAATCGGTCAAGGGCCCAGGAATGGTCTGTTCTCCCGCCCCTCCGCCACCAGCCTGTCCTCGCCAAGTAAAAAATCAGTGCAGCTACACAACTTTTGCCACAAAAAACTCGGTTTCATTCAAGTAGAAGGCGACTTTGGGACAGACTCTTCTGAAGCGAGACGGGAATTTTGTGATCATGTCCTTGGGCCCACCTGGCCGTCAACTCTGGCTGTTTTTCGTGGATCCTTGTTGCTGAATTTGTACGGATATTTATCCTCGTCCTCAATTGGAACTAATATTATTATTATATTGTTGTCTAAATCTTTAAACTCCAAGGATACAAACCAAAACATAAAACACACAAAACTAAATAAAACACTCTTGTCTGAGGAACCAGATACTGACAGACAGTGATGGTGTCAATCCAGTCAATAATTGTTATCGTTTAATGTTATCGGGAGCGGTGTCGGAGTAAAACAGAGAACCACTTTATTCGATTGGTGTTAAATTGATGATCTAATATACAGACCCCTGTGTATTACCTTTAAATCTAAATTTATATATATTTAATGAAGAATAAAAAATTGGTAAGGGAGATATTTATCGAGGTGAACTTTTGTTGGACTATTTAGGGTTTACTATAATGATCGTTTGAAACATGTAAAGTGACAACAACAAAAACAGGAATTTTAATGTTAAAAACTATAATAGACATTTAATGGAGTGCAACAGTTGATCAATAAAAACACTTTTTGTTGAATATTGTAGTTTCATTCCCTGATTTATTTTGAAAAATTCATATTTTTATTATTTTTCTATTGTTAGGGGAAAATGAAGTTTATTTTAAACCTACATACAGTACGAGCATAATAATTGGCTGTCCCACACAAAACTTTACACTTTGAAAGGGTGGACTTCGACCGATCACCAAAATTAGTATATTTCGATACAAGTGTTGAAATAGAGGTTACTACATCACAAATTTATCATGTAAATGGGCGCTGTATAAACCGGTTTCACATGCTATTTTGTGTAAGTCTAAAAAAATACCAGTTAATCGAACGCAACGGTTTTTTTCTTCAAATTTTGGAACAACTTAGACACAGTCTAATTAAATTAAAGGGAGTACCACCACTTAAAAATAAATCTAAATAAATCAATTGATTGGAGAGATATAGAAACATCCCATCTCACTCTAATAAACTTTATACTAAATTTCTAGAGATTATGACAACAATATGTAATTTCAT
>JXOV01004043.1:0-10260 GCA_001014945.1 Clogmia albipunctata
TAAAAAAAGGGAAAAATTTAATTTAATTACCTTATGTACCAAAATAAGATGGATTAACTGACGATTCTTTAAAAATTGGGCTCAAATGTGTAAATATACTCACAAATTAAGTGAAATAAGCAAATTCATATTTAACCCATTTCAACTCATTTCAGGTCCAGTTTTTAGGATTTAACAATAAGNACAAAAAGTTATGCTTAAAATAAAGTTCGCGGAAGCTATTAGACTATATTTAGTTTTTAAATAATCTTTGATATAATAAATAAATTGTTAAATATGATTAGTCTTTTGTCATCCAAAACAGTGAAAAGAGTACTTTTTTCACTCCTTTTGTGAACTAGAATTTCACGTACTGAGATTGATGAAAAATGTGGCACTTCACATACAGAATTGCAAAAACTATATTTATTTAAATATTCTGAGATACAAATTCTATTTTTGTATTATGTTGCTTGAAAAGCCTATAAAGCAGCTTAATAAAAAAAACTGACCCGGGTCCTGACATGTATTGACAGCAAGCTCTCTTTAATATCGTATAATTCTATTTTTTAATATAATTATATTCGTTAAATAATTAATTTAATTACTATTATTTTAAAATGTTATTTCTTATAAAATAATTTGTTTGGTTTTGCAGTGTCCAAGACAATAGCGACATGGCTGAGTTTGACAATCAGAGTTCGAGTTTAATCAAGTTGAACAACAGCACGATTTTGTACCTTCGGGAGGTGAACAAGTTTTTGGCGCTGGTGTGCATTTTGCGGGAGGAGCATTTCTGCCACCAGGGCGTCATCGACTACAACTTTTTGTGTTTCCGGGAGGCGATCGGACGCGTGTTTGAGCTGAAGACAAAGAAGATGATGGAGTCGACGTCGCTGCAGGACGATGACAGTGAGTTCAAGAGCACGTCCCCAGTGCTGGGGAACGGGCCCCTAATCGAAGACGTGGACCCGACGTCGATCGAAGTGGCTCCGGTGAAAAACAACGGAAACGTCGAGTCGTCGGCCGTCATTACATAGCTAAATAAATTGATCGTTTTTTGTTGATTAACCGTAATTACTTTTATAAAGAGAGGTGATACAAAATAAAACACTATAAAGTTTATTACAAAAAACCATTTTGTTTATTTATTGCCAAAATTCGATAAATTAGTTTCGGATGTTGGTTTTGTAAAAGGTAATTGTGTGATGGTTAGTGACCCATTTTGGTTTTTATTCCAATCGATTTTATTAGTTATAAAACTGGATGCTAAATTGTAAATCAAACTCAGTTCATCTGTACTAATCAGTTTTAAAATGAGGTTACTCTGGATTTTCGGATTTATCCTACAGTTAATTGTCCTTATCTCGGCTCAGGATGTGTAAATATTTGAGTGAAATATTTTAGTTGTTAATCTAATTGTGAATTATTTTCAAAGGATATTTGGTCAGAGCGGTCCTGCTGGAGGGGCCCCGCCTAGTCCCATGGAAATGGCAGGTCAACCGCCCCCAAATTTAAACGTTCGCATGGACCAGGGACCAGATGGATCTGATATTCCCGAGGATTTAAAACTGAAATGATTAAACTATCAAAATAAACAATCTTTAAAAGTAGAGGATTTTGTTTTCGACAATTTTTAAAAATAACTCGCAAAGAAGTTTTAAGGGAAAGATTGCACAAGCTTAAGATCAGGTGTTGAAGAACTTCATGGTGGAACAATATATAACAAGAAACTTCTCTTATCTTTAGACGATCCTATGCTTTTGGTAGTAAAAAATTCTGAGAAGAAATCCACTGGCTAAAAATTTGCACAAAATGGGAAAACCATATTTTTGTACTTTCCCAGAGTTTCCAGAGGGTTGGCCAAGGACCCAAATTGGATCGACCAAAAACCTTTTACTGCATGAGTGAAAAGAATTTTTCCGTTACACACTATTAAAAACCACTATAAAACAGAACAACTGTTTAGTTTATAAATATTGTCCATTGTAAATAACTGGTAGACAGCTATCTTAGATATATTCTAAATAATTTAATCCATTTGATTGGAAAATAATTATTTTTAAAACCGGCGCGATGAGCGAGTGAGAGACTTTAAAGCATGTTTTGTTTCATTTACACTTGTTGTTATACACGCGAAAATAATAATAATATTAATCCGTAAAAATAAAGAGAAGACTTACAACAAAATAGTAATATTAAATTTAGAATTTTAAAATTTTGGGTTTTAATTGAATTAGGAAAATGGAGTGAAAGCAGCATTTACAGAGTGCATTTGATAAGTTCCGTGATTAGTGATTGTGATAAAATAGAGTGCTACTAGATCCGGCTATTAAGTGACAACAAAGGTAAAAAGAGAATTGTGCAATTTTCGTAATCCAGAAAATTCCATTTTCCGAGGAATTTTCTCTGATTTAAGACTAATTAATCATGTTAACATGAGACTTTTCTACCAATGGGTTTATAAAATTATATTCGTGCGTGCTAAATAGCAATTCCCCGTCGTTCTTTGTTGTTGATTTAGAGGAAAATGTTATTGAACTTTGAACAATGGTGGGTTACTTTTGTTTGTTTGTATTTTTACAAGTTCCGGCAACCGATAAGCTCTTCTCGGGTTCATTATCAAGGCATTTCTCCACCATTTGAATTGGGTGATTTTTCTCGTCTCTAGAAAATCTGAGAGAAAATTCGACGCTTTTGAAAGCATGACTCATAGAACGGTTTGCTTCTTCGAGTACTCTATTTACATAAATCTCAAATTATATATAATGATATTCGGAATATGGAAGCCTATTTTTAGAGAACACGCGGTTTTGCGGCTTTCGTCCTAGGCGGTTGACACAAATTATTTGAGCATGCGGCTTTTGGTGGAAATTGTCAAAGAAAAATCGATAAGACAAGTTTCCGACCTCTCTTCACTTGTCCTTCAAAAGTCGATAGTGAGTGCTTTCCCGGTTGCAAGTGATGAGTTCTTGAAAGACAGAGGCATATTAGGTACAGTTTGGAATCAATTGTGATGTTAATTAAATGCATTATTGTGAAATAACCGGCATGAAAAGTGCAACTTTAAACTCATTTCAAATCTTAGAAAATAATGAGAAATTTAAAACTAATCGATTTAAATTCATAGTAGAACAATACAGCACATCATCGAAAACTCATGGAAGACTGCCTTTTATTGTTTTATAGAAGATATTAAAAATGATTGTGAAAAGCACATGGAAATGTCAGGATTGTAGAGAGAAATTAGGACTTTGTCAAAATATAATGTGAAAATTCAACAGTGGATAAATGAGAGCAAAGCTTTTCGGTTTCATTTTGTATGAAATATATGTTCACACAAAATAACGGTATGAAGTATGCAATAGTTTAAAAATACATGTTATAGTTATTTAAATAACGTGTGGAAAAACAGACCATAATTTAACACGAGTAAAATTCTAAAACACGAATACAATGAGTTTTCTAAAAGGAGCGTTTGTTTAATTATATGTTTTTCCAACCAGTTTTTTTTACAATTCCCTTATTTGTTTGCTATTTATTCGCTAAATATGAAGTTAAGAAAAAACAGTTTAATAAGAAGTAAATTAGATATACACACAATTAAGAAAAGTAGATATCAAGCAAATAGAACTTTCGGTTTCAATTTTTCCACATATGTATCCGGAGATAGGATACCATGCAATCTACAACTGATTTACCCTTGATAACAATCATGATTTTTTAAAACACATTTAGAAAAATCAGAAACAACTGAGAAAAATTTTACTCTAGGTTATTTAATGAAAAAAAAAAAAATGATTGTAGAGGCATAATAAATGTCAAAATATAAGGAACATATAATAAGCTAAGAGCCGGGTGGCGCAGTGGTTAAAGCGTTGCACAGAATTCAATTCGAGAGGGCCGCTGTTCGAGCCCTGATCAGACAGTAATTTTTTTCTTTCGTATTTCATTACTCATTTTCACTAACAGCATTCTGTGATTAATATCTGTTTAAAAATAAATTTAACAAAAATAATACCCGGCCTCAAAATTCGAGCAACTAATGTCGTCAACATTATTTGCTCGAATTTAGACAGGTTTTCAAAGCTTAAATGGAATGCTTAGAATCGAAGAGATAAACCGGATCTTTTTAATATTAGTAATTTGCTGCTGTTCAATGAACGGATACAGATGAAAGTGTGAAAGGGATGGTCTTCTTCGTAGTATGTGTGTTTTATTTCGGTGGTAAAAAGCTGTCAATAAATACGCTCTATACAGAATCATTTGTTCATGGTGCTAATCACATCATAACAAATAATGATTCGTAAAAAACATGCTATTCAATTATCAATTATGAAAGATTGGCAAATGAATGGATAGGGCATTTGATAAATCCGATTACGTAAAACCAATTGGTTAGACCTAGACCGGTAACGGTTGTTGAGTCGTATAAGAAGAAAGAAGATAATAAGCTAATACGATAAATTTTTAATTTTGTCTGCGGGCATTGAATAATGTATAACTAAACAGTATGTAATTATGAGAGACTTTATAGAGGAATATTGGCTGCTAAAATGTGACGATTTTCAATAAAATAGTATAAAAAAAATTAAACAAGATAATAAGCATGCATTTAATCTTGTTTCTATTTTAGGATTTTAGGTGTATTTTTGCTTATTGTCCTTATCTATTTGAACTTTCACCGTCTGGATTTAAAACACGTGATCTAAAATGAACAAAGAATAAACGCATCAATTAAAGCATTTCATATTGAATGTTTATGGACCGAAGTTGAATTCTTTTGTACATTTATATTATAAACATTATTTAGTCTAAATAGAAAAACTAGTATAATTAAATTTTCATTAAATAGTTTTTGTGGTAATTATAAGTCACTAATTGTATTCATAAAGGTGACTAATTGGGAGGGATTATGTATTTAAAACGCCGGCAATAAACTTTATCGTTAACGACGACACGGGCCCTCGCGATAGATTATGGGCAGAGTTCGAATTCCAACGATAAGAATTATTAGACGACAAAAGAAAGAATTCAATATTTCTTTTAAAATAATGACGCAATTTTCGAATAAGGCAGTGCTTTTATTGCAAATTGCAAAAACCGAGTGCCTTTGCTTGCGATGAACTATGAATGAAGACCATTACCCTGTGTGGAATGGTCTATCGTACGATTCAAGCGCCAATAATAATAAAAGTTGTGATCGGATGATATTTACCTCACCGTTGCTGTTTGCTGGTCTCTCTAGATATCAACGTTCGTTTCGTAGAGTTGTTTTCGTGATGTAATAGCCTTGACGACGTCGTAATGTCGTTTTGTTTGTTTTGTTGCAGCAGTGGCGAGGTTTGTGGAACGACTTCTGATTGGTTGGACTAGGAAGGCTCGTCTCAAAGTGAAGATTTCTCTTAAATCTTGTTCCATTGTTGTAATTACCAGTAATTTTATGGATTGATGGAAAATCGTACGATTATTCAGAGACCACGCAAAACAAGGCTTATCAATGACGTGTTCTGTTCAGTTTGGACTTCCTATTTATTTGTAAACCAGTCAGAGCTTGCAAAAATGTTTACCATTTCACTTAAATTTAATTTGTAAGATCATTCAAATTCTATTCATTTTTATTTTCAGAATTTAGAGTTAAAGTTTGACTATTTGGAGTTCTTTGATATATTTTAACAAGATTATATTAGAAAACGCCTCAGCGAAAGAATCCGATTGGAAAGACCTGCCCCAAACTGCTTATTATTTTCATCTTGCCAAGTCCACCTCGAAATAGAAACATGGAAAAGAGGCTAATAAATGTGCGTTCCGTCTATTGACCGGCCCTGACCATTGAAATTTTATTCCAACTGCTCATCACGTCTGTCTTCCGATTTTTCGGGTGATTAATTGTTTCAAGGTTGAGTTTGTGGGGGGAATCTGAACCGATTTGGAAAGTGTGACACACAGAGCAAGTGTAAAACGGAATGGAATCTCTGTTTGTTTGATGTTTACTCTTTGAAAATTTAGTCAATCGGAAGTTGTGGAATAGTCAGGCGTCCAATGTTTGTTATGAATTTAGCCTCTAAAAAATTTGCGCTTCCTCGTGTGCGAAATTCGTTGATAACATTGCCTCCACATTCAAGGACTCTTGAATAAAACTTAAGGGGGTTTTTGACAATTCAAAATATTAATTGAATATACGCTCTATTTAAGATAATGATGATTGCGAGTTGTGATAATGGCTACTGTGTAAATTGGCGGTATATTAACCGAAATATTTGCGAATTGTTGTGTTGATGTTTTTTGTGTGCAAACAAAGCCGACAACACGCACTTGACGTATGGATGACCTCCAAAAATTCAATATGGAGTTTGTGGAAGCGATAAATGAAAATTTGCAAAAGTTAGTCGACTTGGATTATCAAACCGATCAGAGGAGTATTATTAGAACTAATGAATTCAGTCGACAGTGTTAGGAGAATGCGGAAATTATTCCAATTCGAATGACATTTATTACAGAGAAATTAGTGAAAATATTAACTTTTAATTTCTGTTTACTGATATTTATATTTTCCGAGAGCCGGTTGTTTGTTTTGTTTGGCTAAAATAGAAAAGTAAGGGGCTCGGCTTGAGGAATGACGACTCGTGACATTCAAAACTTTACTAGGCTGCCTTTAAAACCTGTTTATCACATCTACGCTTTAATCTAATGTAAATTATATACAGTTTTGATTCAGGAAAACAAAACAATGATTAAGTTTTTCTAATAATACAGAAAAATATCTACTATATGAATGAAAATACAAGTACGTAACTTATTTTGTATTTGTAGTCTTGTTAAACACGTTGGAGAGGTATAGAAACGGGAATGGATGGAGATGAGCCCACAACATCATCAATTGGCCCACATTTTCTCTGTGTCAACTAATCGGCGCCGTCTCTAACGAGAGTAGCTCTGCCTAAGATTAATGGGACGTGTCGTCGTATTTAAGTTGTGATCGCTAGACGATCGAAGGCGGAACAAATCGAGAGAAGAAAGTTGTATTCAAATAGGCTGGCTGTAGTTAGAAGTAGAAGATTGCAAACAACAAAGCACTTGATGTTGTTTACTAGCCTGTGTATTGCACAAAATGAATGCATTTGAAGGTCAGCGTGTCGCAATTAAACTGTTTACATTTGTCAATTTCATAATAAAGCGTTGCTCAGGGGTCCATTGATATTGCTAATATAATAAGCAAATTCTCCGTTGTGGAATACTTGTAAATTATATCCATAAATACTTTCTTAAAGTAATTTAAATTTAGAATCAGAGATCAGGAAGTATTCATGTGATATTGTCAAATTTATCTAATTGAAAGTCAAATAAAAGTTATAATAACATGATAATAAAAAGTTATCAATTGAAACCGCAAAATACAGATTTCTGCAGTGTCACTAGCGCAAATACGACAACGTGTTCCGTTGGCAAATGCGTAATTAACACATAAATATTTTGTATAATCACATGGTTCTAATATTATTGAAGATATTCCTCAAAATTGAGAAAAATAATAAGACTTGTCCAAGTTTTAGTCCATTTTACAAAAAAAAAATGGAAGAAAACAAACAACACTTGTTTATTATCGAATTAAATAGAATTTAATGTTGTTTTCATTTAGTGGCTGATTAGATGAAGAACATGGTCAGCCGCGGACCAATACACGTGAGTCAATTCCTCACATATAACCGTAATGGGCTGCTGGTGGTTGGTAAAGTCGAGCAGAGAAGGTGGAGGAGGAGAGTAGGGGGGAACATTATTTTTATTTCTCACAAGTTTTTCACTTTTCAACGGTTGAATCATTTGCAAAATTCAGTTTGCGTTCATACCTCAAGAATGATGGTCGGTAAAAGTCGAGTGTCTCGAGACCCATCGAAGCGTCGAATTTGCTAGGTGGTGTTGTGTGCTAATACATAAAACAAACGGCAAACGGTTGGAAATACTATTAGTAATAGAAGACGGATAGACTTTCGGTTTTCAAATGCCTGATTTTGAATTTGCCAAAATTGCCAAAGTGATGGAAAATTGGTGCTATTTTTAAGAGGTGGGCTGTAATTTCGTTTTGTGAAATACTTCAATTCTAAAAAGTGTAAAAATAGACCCCGAAATAACCAGTAATTATTGCCAAAAGAAGAAAATTTTGGCAAGCCTCTCGAGTGGGGATTTAAAATGTGAGGATTTTTTTTGTTAAACCAAAAAATATGTGAAGCCTTTGTTGTAATTTAAAATAAGTAAGGAAGTATTAAATTTCGAGTAGAAGCAATAAATTTGTCAAATCAATTACGATTTTATTTCTCGTAATCAAGTACCTGAAGGTCATTTTCGACAAAGCCTATAAAGACGATGACTTAGAAAGTGTGCTTTATCGCAAATAAAAATATTTTTGTACCACTACTGAGGGTGTTTGTGCGTAAAACACATTTATACAATTGAAGTGGTTAGAGGAATTATCCAGGCTGATAAGCGACCGCTGTCCAAAGGTCGATAAAATTGTTCGCCGCGGGAGTCTCTTAATCGCCATTGACGGATCGTTATTGTTGCCAAAATTACATAAGTGGGTCATTTGGGTCGATTAAAAGTGAATTAAATTTAATTATTAGAGGTTTAAACTTGTACTTCGATCGCATTTTCAGAATTAATTCTCTAAACATTGATGCTGTTTATGTAAACATCACCATTTGATAATGACCCTCGTCATAGAATAAGATGATAAGCATTTTCTTTGAAGATCCATTAAAGTCGTTGTACAACACTGTTTTTTTTAAATTTATTTGTTTTTAAAAACTAATTAAAATAACTAATTAGCAAAATTGTTTTCGTTGCAGATTGCGTTAAGTTGGAGTAGTCTACAATTAAACCAGAAACAAACAAGACATATTGTGATTAATTAAGAATTAAGGTTTATGTTTAGTTATTTTATTTAAAATATTGAAAATAAACTGTAGAAAAGTTTCGAGCTGAACTTAATTGAATATTATAAAGAAGAAAAAAAACGAATCCGCCACAGAACCAGTTGTTGCAATTTGATTTGATGTGGAAACCAGTTGAACTGTGAAAGCAATTAAAGGCAAGCAGCTGCACTTATAAGTGGAGCAAATATCACGAGATATTAGTAATTAGTATAGAGAAGTAAGGGGTAGCTAAAAGCCAAGATGAATAGTCTGGCCAAAGTGTTTAGAGATTTTAAGGAGTTTTACAATGAGATCAACGGTGCCACTCTCACCGGAGCCATCGACGTTGTGGTGGTGGAGCAGGAAGATGGCTCACTGACTTGCTCCCCCTTCCATGTCCGTTTCGGCAAGCTGGGTGTTTTGCGGAGTCGCGAAAAAGTGGTAAGTTGAACTCACCAAAAAAACGTAGTTTAACGACCTCTGTCTTCGTTTTTTAAACGAAAAAGTAATGGAATACAATGTGAACTGTTGCCCAGCTGATTGACATGCGTTAATGAAGCGTGTCCTGGTCAGCTGGCGAATACCTTGCTCAGTTTGCACTTAAATGTTTTCTGCACGTTGCAAAAGAAATATTGTCTTACATTGCATAATTCCATGGACAAGACACAACAAGATAGACACAGAGAGCAATAAAAGAGAAAGTGTATAATTTTGTTGCTGGCTGGCCTGGAGAGAATGATGCGATGCAACGTGAATGTAGTGTAATAATTATACAATTATAACTGATCTCTTTAGGTGGATATCGAGGTGAATGGGGAACCCGTGGACATACACATGAAGCTCGGCGAGTCCGGTGAGGCGTTCTTTGTGGAGGAGGTGAGCGATGACGACAACGAAGAAGTGCCGGCTAATCTCGCCACCTCGCCCATCCCCACTAATCAATACTTGTACGAAGACGACGACAATATTAAATTTAGGTAGGTCAATTTGAAATTGCATAATCAAACCGTGTGATATAACTATGATTGACTGTTTATTCTGCAGTCCAATCAATTCAACGGCCATTGATGAGCTGCAGATGCCAAAGCCCAGACGAAACTCCATAGACTTGACGGAGAATCAAAGCGCAATTGCGGCCAGTGTCACCGCCATGGATGATTTGGCGATGGTGGACAAAAAGTACGAGAACCAAGTGTCAGACTTTTCCCAAAGGCGACACACAGAAAAGTTGGAAAGGCGAGACCTGAGTGAATCTAAAAAGGAATTTACAACACAGAAAATTCGTCAGGAATGGGCGGAACATGAACACGAAGTGCAGCTTCTGATTCAGGATGAGTCCACTTCGAATTTAAACGATCTTCCAGTTGAGAAG
>JXOV01004043.1:10447-26455 GCA_001014945.1 Clogmia albipunctata
ACGGCAGAAGAGGCTGTGGAGGTGGTGGCTGAAGAGGGGCCCGTTGAAACCAAAGAAGAGCCAGTGAAGGAGGAGACCAAATCAAAGAAAAAGCGCCGCAAAAAGTCTATTATGAAGAAGAAGAATGCTCAAAGAAAGAACTCGTCGAGTAGCTCAAACGGTTCTACTCATTCAGAGCACCCGGACCATGACACTGAGAGTTTATCTTCGTCTCAGAAGACGGCAATGAATGCATCCTCGTCGACAGACAACACGCCCACAGAAACCACTTTGAACGACTTCCCCACGAAAGCGGAAGAAACCGGAATCGTAGAGGCTAAAAATACGGACGTGTTCAAGCCGAGCGCCGCCGAGCCCCAGACGCCCAGCAGTTCCCGGATTCGAGACCTGGACATTCACTTTTTCAGTGACACAGAAGTGGCGACGGGGCTCAGCAGGCCCAACTCTCGCCCCAGTACTCCAGTTCAGAGTGACACCGAATTCGAGATGAATCAGCGCGAGGATAGCTCCAACACCGGAGTCATGACCCATTCGGCTTCGTGGAAGTGGGGTCAGCTGCCGACCCAGACCGAGCTCGACACCACGGACGCCAAACAGTCTCACAGAAACTCGCTAATGAACGTATTCAGCTTCATGAAGCAGAACAATAAGATTCGCAAAGGCGTTTCCGAGGGAATCTATTTGGCCGACTTGGATGCGGAGGGCATGGATCCGGAAGTGGCTGCGTTGTATTTCCCAAAGAGGTCTTTCTCTAGTTCCATGGCAATTACTCAGCCCAGTGACGAAGATCGCCACGAAGACGATCGTGAAAGTGGAAATGGCACTTCTTTGCCCCAGAGTCCCAGTTCAGTTGACCTGGGCTTGAAGAGTATCGACTCGGACTACGACGATGGGAAAGAAAAGTGTTTAGACTTTATTGCCTTGTCCATGTGCGGGGGATTGGAAACTGGAGGACCAACGAAAGAAGAGTTTGAGCAACAACTAGTCACTTATTCCGAGGTACGGCAACTGTTACAAGTAGTATTGTTCCATGTCCGATTTACGTTGCGATTTCTTAACTGCAATCACCAATTTGTTACCATTCCCTTTAGTTTTACACAGTTTTATCACGGATTTAACTAGGATCAGGACATGGGACAGTTTTATCGTTATTGTGCATTGATTTTACTTATCATAATGTGTTACTTTCTGTTCATTTATTAGGTTTGTCGTAATCCGGCTCTGTTTTCCTCACCAAACCTAGTGGTGCGTCTCAACAATAAGTATTATAGTTGGGCCGCCGCTTGTCCCATTGTGATGACAATGATCACTTTCCGAAAACCCTTGCCAAATGTGAGTTTCGATGGAATTGTTTTGGTTTTTAAAGGTGATTTACAATTTGAATTTTGATATTTCCAGGACACAATTGATCAGCTGATGGACTCGTCTGTACCTAAGGCGATCACAGCCAGTACTTCGCAGGCGGAGCCGAGATTCTCCTGGATTCCGTGGCGACGATCAGCGGATAAGAATAACAATAGTCCAAAGCAACTGAATGAAATCAAAGGAGAACTGGACCAAACGGCAGTAGCCACTCAAACATCACGCTCCACGTCGCCCGAAAAGGTCGAACTAGTAAATGACAGCTCAATGAGCAGGAATGTAGACACTCGAGACTTGTCATTGAGTTCGACAACGTCTGAAATCAATCAAACCTTGGAAGAGTCTTCGAAATTGACTAAATCATCAAAGGAGAAGTTTAAGAAGAGTCTGAGACTGTCCACTGAACAAATTGTCGCGCTGAATTTGAAGAAGGGCGTTAATGAGATGGACTTTAGTGTGACGACTGCTTACCAAGGCACTTCTCGTTGCAAGTGTTTTGTTTTCCGGTGGAAGTACAATGACAAGGTGGTGATATCCGATGTGGACGGAACCATTACCAGGAGCGATGTCTTGGGCCATTTACTGCCCATTGTGGGAAAAGACTGGGCTCAAATTGGAGTGGCCGAATTATTCTCAAAGATTGAGGAAAACGGATACAGGATGCTGTATTTGTCAGCTCGAGCCATTGGCCAGTCCAGGGCCACTCGAGAGTATTTGAGGTCGATTCGACAAGGAGATGTAAACCTTCCCGATGGGCCTCTCCTCTTAAATCCCACTTCTTTGTTGTCAGCTTTTCATCGTGAGGTCATTGAGAAGAAACCCGAACTCTTTAAAATTGCTTGCCTCAACGATATTAAAGAACTTTTCCCGTCCAATCCTTTCTATGCTGGTTATGGGAACAGGATTAATGTAAGTTGATAATTTTTAAGATCTATTTATCCTAACAACTTGGTTAGAAACTTCCTGATAATTGAATTAAGAGGTTTTGTTTAAACTTTTAAATAAAACAGAGGAATATTTTTTTTCTATTTTTAGGACGTTTGGGCCTATCGTGCAGTTGGCATTCCAATAGAAAGGATCTTTACTATCAACACCAAAGGCGAGTTAAGACATGAGCTGACTCAAACATTCCAATCCAGGTAAGATTATAAACATTTTATTATAATGTGAAAATCATCCCCATTTTATTAACGTTTACTAACACGAAGTAAACCGCCTTTTTAAAAAAACAAAAAAGAAATTGAAAGGATAACTTTGTAAATATTTCCATAATGCTGGTGTCGTTTAATTGGGATTAAAGTTGTAACAAAGAATTTAATCATTGTGTTTGCTAAAAGTGATTATTAATAAGTAGAGCGGGTAATTGGTTCTATTTTAATAAGGTTAGAATAAAAAGCACCTTCATTTATAATTGTGTAGACATTTTACAAATATTTGTTTACCTTGTTTATGTTCTCTTTTTTATATTATTTTTTCTATGCCAAATCTACAACCCAAAATGTACTTGTGTAAATCACAAATCCAATGCTTAAATTAAATCCGAATGAAATAAAAAAAAAACAGTTATTCGGACCAAAGCATGGAAGTACACGTTATATTCCCTAAAATAATTAAATGTGTCGTGGAATCTGACGACGAGGAGTCGGACAGCCGTGGCTATGGAGCGTCATCGGACGGCGAAGACATCTTCGAACTCCAGATCGACTATGAAGAGTCTGAGACAACTATCGAACCGATTATTAGTTAAAGAAGTGCCATGAATCAGCAACTAGTGCTTCCCCCCACCACCCCCAATCCAACCCAAACGATTTATATTATAGAGAGATTAATTTATTTTAATTTTACTTTTAAGACATGTAATGTGTAATAAAATTACCGATTACAGTTGGAAGGTAGTAGAGATGATAGAGAAAGAAAAGAGTGATAAATGATAATGAAATTATTGTGATAAGACATCGGTACCTTGAACCTAAATGTATACATTGTTTTGTGCTAAGACTTAGTAGATAAGTAAATAAAATGCGCTACAAATGGGATTATTCGCAAAAATAAATCAATGAAATTGAAAGTGGAAAAGCGAAAAACGCAAACTGAGTTTGCTCAATAAACGCGTCATTGATTTGCGTGTATTTAATTTACTCAATTATCCATAATTTAGACCTTTTTGTTCTCCATGTGTTATGTTGGTTGTGTGGTAAGCACTTTATGTTTTATCTACTTTTTATGCTTATTAATTTAATGTTGCCTTCTTATGTGTTGTCTGCTATTAGTTATTTAAATGTTTATTACTGGGGTTTATTTAGTTATAGCTATACTAATCTATTTTGGATTATTATTATGTTGGGCAGTTTATTAAAAATGAGCTTAACGTAAGTATATAACATTTCCAGGTCCACAGAAGTTGTTAATAATTGTTAAATGAACCCATAAACATACTGATATACATAGCTTCTTTATTGTAAATAAAATTGAATAAAGATTACAAAGAAATTAAATTACATAGTAATTGAAAATGACAAATAATTTACCCAAAATATATTTTTCATACAAATTATATCTAAAAAACAATGCAATTTTACAAATAGTTATATACAAACCAAAAATTATTTAAAGACATTTAGATTATATATTTGTAAATGTAAGATTATTATTTTATTATAAATAATATCTAAATTATAGTCAGTGTCCAGGATTCATAAAGTTTAATTATAAACTTCTAGATATTTTTGTATAATTGGAATTTATGTAATAAACTGTTTATTTTTTTCTGTAGTTTTAATGTTTTGGTTTATTTCTCGTATGAATAATTGGGATCATGGTATTATCACTATTCAATAACTAACCTCCTTATCTAATTAAGATCATGTTTTTGTCATTTAATTAAACCAATGTGTTTCATTTTTTCCAGCTATTGCAGTATGGCGTACATAGCTGATCAGCTGTTTCCACCTGTGAAGGAAAACGACTGGTCAGGCGATGACGAGTACACCAGTTTCAATTTCTGGCGAGACCCGGTGCCAGAGGTTGAATTTGAAATTGACGGGGTGGTGACAGCTCCAATTTCGAGTGGAAAAGCCTCGCCAGTTCAGAGTGAAGGGCCGAATTCTGCAAACACTTCTCTAACCGCATTTGATAAAAGTAATTCATCGACAATTCTCTCGACCATTCCGGAGAACTAAAACATATATTCCAGCTTCTATTTTTGAATAAGAAATAGCATTAAACACCGAATATTTTGTGATTTTATTCGTATTTTGTAATCAACTTTTGTTACCTTGCCAGTAGCACATCAAAATGACAAACCGTTTCGTGTTTATTATTAACCAAGGCAAAGGCTTCATTTTTGTGATAGATTTGTTTAATCCATGCCGATTTGAATTAAATCATAATTACTCTATACTATGATAAAAATACTTTCACATGATATGATGCTTAATAAGGATATTTTAAGGCTTTGCTCTCGCCGCCACAATGAATACGAATTTATTTATTAGTTTTTGTGGCCATCGTGGAAAACCTCAAAACAAATTGATTTAGAACAAGGCAATGTCTTTGTCAGGAGCACATGGAGCAGAGTAACTGAAGTAGGAATTGATTCGTTGGATAAAGTTGTAAGCATTATGGCCTGGTAATTTATTTTTGGTATACTTGTAATTGCTAAGTGAAACTTATATAATATCAATGCAAATAAATGTATGTTAAAATGGATTGTGTTTTTTTAGGAAAACTTCGCTGGTAAAGTATACAAAGGAACTGAAATGGTTTAAAATAATGAATGTTCTACGGTATTTTTATGGTAAATTTAAAATCTAATTTGCTACTAAGGGCCGACAAATTCTACATACTGTAAATTTAAATAGCTTTAACCGCAAACAACCTGAAAATGTGTTGTAACTTAGCAACCCAGGGTGGGCCTGAGACCCACCTGTATTTAAAATAAAAAGCATTTTATTTATAAAAAAAAATTTTTACATAAATAATGCTTCAATAAATAAATTTTAAATCATTTTTAGTGAAGAATATTCTTTAGAAACAAATACTAGAACAATATATTTCAATTTTATCTGGCACATATTGTTATGTTTATGACTTGAAGCTGTTCTAAGTTGTATTTGGTTAATCCCTTTTATTGTATTAGAGTAGTAACTAATTCCATTATATTTTCTCTTAATAAAATTAGGGCAAGTTTTGAACTTGTAAAGATGTTATTCAGATGTACTACTCCTAAAACTATTGGTATGTGGTTCATTGTTAAAAAATTTCCTTTTTCACATTACGAGTATAAATTGTGTACCTTATTCCATCCATCTTTAGTGAGATTAGAAATATATGTGTAAAGTAGGCACTTCACGCACCAATTTCAGTGCATAAAGTTCTATTATACGCACCTGTGCGTAATCTTTTATTAGTTTTTTAATATAAAACAAATTTAAGTGCTATATTTATGTCAATTAACATTAATAGTGTGTTTTACAGTAATCTTAAACGTATCTGATTGGTTATGTATCTATTACTTCTCAGCTTGGTTACATCCTCTCAAGATATATAGCCAGTTTGACTTTAGGAATGTCTACATCAGTCCAATACCGCTCTTAGAGGTCTAGACATTGATTGTAATCAATTCCTATCTCTAAATCCAATTTGTTTTGTAATTACCCTAATAATAATAAGTTTGCTCCATTTAAAATGCGGCGCCGAAAATCGTCTATTTGGCAAATAACTGCAATATAATTTAAATATTCGATGTTTTAAGATATGATAAAAGAAAAACTTGACTACCCATCGGCGTTTATTCAATAAAAATCGGTCTACCCCTTATTAAGTACCAAGCGACTGTAAATAACTATTGTTCTTTACTAAACTCAAAAACTACTTTTGAGTTGATTTTATTGTAAACAAAAGTCTAGGGGATGATTAATTATGAGACGACTACGACCAAATTCAGTCTGTTAAGAAAATCGGACCAAGTCAAGATTACGACCCCATTCGCCTTGATCGGTCTTGTCTAAATTTAGGAGATTTTAAAAAGTAGGTAGACTCACCAGTTTATTAGTGAATCCAAACCAAATCGAGATATAGAAAATATATATTTGAAAATATTAATTGGTTTAAGTTTTAGTAGAGTAGAGTAGAAGGGCTGCAACATCACTAGATGGTTAAATTTCCATGTATTTAATGGATGGGGAGTACTGCGTATCAACCATCTCAAATAGCCAAATCGGTAAGGCCCCTATGGTATTTGAGTTTATGGCTAAAGACACTTTCAATGATTTGCGCCACTAGTCCATGACTACGCAGACGGATGGATGGGTTAAAAATTGTGCTCACACTTTAAAAAAAATATATTTTGAAAAATAACTTTATTCACGTTTTTATTCTACACCTTCGTCACTTCCGTCTTCGTTATCCTCCATTTCCTCGTCATTATCATCATCGTCCATGGCTTCTTCGTCCTCGCCGCGTCCACTGTCTGTGTTTGTTACATCTTCATCGCTGTCAATTAACGACTCAAATCCCTTGTCTTTGGACCATCTGCACCTGAGGGTGAGTTTGAATGTGGCTATTGGCATAGCGATCAGTTTAAGAATCTTAGCCTGTTCTGGTGTCAAAATCTGTCCTTTTTTACAAACTGTATACTCTTTGTACAGGACAACTTCACCCTTTTCCAGCTTCGACGGCAGGCCCAATTTCCTAATATGGGGCTCAATAGAGTGACAGAATTCCTCCTGTGGCCCTGGCTGAAGAACGACTGTCTCTGGAGCCACGTTCCCACTTCTGGAGTACTCCAAAGCCGAATAATTCTTAAACCACTCTACAACCGCCTCTTGCTCCTTGTCTGTGAACAGCAACCCGCACTGCCCTGTTATTCTCGCACTCAGCTTGTGTAGATCCTTCTCCACCTCCTCGCTGTTCGAATTCCCGAGGCCCAGCTGCATAATCCGGTTCTTCCCAAAGAAAAATCTAGAGTCCCTCCACTCTGTTCGCACATCCTTCAGCAGGTTGTTGCGCATATTGTTGACCGAGAACAGGTACACATTGCTGTATTTCTCCACACAATGCCTGATATCGTCAATGCAATGCTGTTTCCAGGCCAGACCCTTTTTGTCGGTCTTTGTCAGCGAAACTAAAATTATCCGGTTAATTAGTATTATTATGAACACATTCTAACCATTTGACTTACTTTTCTTGTCTCTCTTTGATTTAGGCATTATTTATTTGTAAAAACACGAAAAACTAACTTTTAAAATCAATGAAAACAAACCCGCGTGCGGAAATGTCAAAAGTGACGTTTCAAAACATTTCATTCCAGAGTTTCTCAAACAAATTTAAAATCAATTTTATTTTAGTAATTTTTTCCATGTTTTTTTATATATCTCCAAATGAAATATTATTACTATTAAAAACATCAATAACAGATAATGAAAAACAATTCAATTTGTCGCAACAGAATTTTTATTTAAAAAAGCCCCATTTTCATTGATATTCCAAATCTATTCGGAAACGTCTCAATTCATTAAACTATTTTTTTACTAAATCTATAGTAACAAAATTTTGCATAGTCTTTTGCAGAAATCACCTCATGAATTAAAATATAAAGCTACGTATTGTGCTCGTCCAGGCACTGGTCGTTGTCCAATCTGGGAAGCGATCCACTAGTGCCTTAAGTTGCGTTGTCTGTTTCTTTTCGCCGTGAATGAAATGCCCATTGATGGACAGATCCACGACCGGACTAGATTTGTCGAAATTCTGCGGGACTGTAAAGTCCAAGTGGAAATTCCAGACCCTCTTCTCCAATCCGTATGAGTAGTAGATGAAATACATGTTTCTGCCATGGAACTGCTTTGATCCGGCCAACGGTTTCGACGGGTCGATACTCCACCGCTCCAGTTCGATTCCGTCCTTTGGTGCAAACATCAAATTCATGTGATCGGGACCGTCGATGGTGAAATTCATTCGCACCGTTGTCGGATTAATAAAAGTCTTTTCGTTCAATTTAACTGTAGTTTCCATTGGAACGTCAAAGGCCGGAGTGTCCATCCAATGGGTTTTCCATAGGAAATTCAAAACCGGCAAGTAGTATGGCATTCCACAGTATATTTCGGTATCACAAGTGTCCACAAGTTTCGCGTTTTTAATTTCTGGAACTAAATAAAGAATAAACAACAATTTAGTTTTCATTTGAAAATAAATATTAGTTATGCTACAAGGGTGTAAAGCCAAAGATTTTAAAATGTGAAACGAGTATTTTCTAATTTAAAAACAAACAACAATTTTTCTTTCAGTTCTTTTAAAATACTCTATATTAAAGATATAATATTAATTTGCGTTATCTTATTACTATAGTATTGTAAGTAAAAGAACCAAAAGAAGTTTCTTGAAAATTAACAAAAAAAAATATTAAAGCCCTTATCACGGTGGGATGGTACGGCCTGGATTGATAAAATGTGCAATTTAAAGTTCATAATGTCGCTCGAATTTGGACATTGAGATAAACTCGTTCGAATATAATGAGTTTCTTTTTTCACTACTGAAAAAAGTGTCATTACAAAACTGAAATCAATGTCAAAAAGCTAACTTTACAAGACGAAATTCAACAAAAATATTACTTACCAGCCCCTTGCAGACTATATGGCGAGTTCACATCCATGTCTATAATCCAGTATCCAGTTTTATGATTAACTAATTTCCCATCAAAGTCAAACACTCTTTTGTCGACGTTCTAAAAAAGTTTGAAATTAAAATAATGAAAATTTTTAAACAGGTTTTAATTCTACGCACCGACACAATGTATCTCTGTGGAGCTAAATTGGTCGGATCGCTGCTATATGGGAATCCGTAATTGGTTAGTAGAATTATTGCTATGGCAAGGAATGTACAACCAGCTGGAAGTCTGATGACGAACTGTGGATTCTTGGCCACAATGATTAATTGACTGACAAAACTGAAAGTATCTCAAAATTAAAATTATGTTATATAATTTCTAGGATTTGAAAAATACCTAAATAGAACCCCAAAAATGCTGGACATTAAAACTCCAATAATAATTTCGCTGTTGAAGGCACTGAAAATGAAAATAATCAATTAATAATTTGATTTTTGGCAATAGAAATTGTTTGCTCACCTTCCAGTACGACCCATAATTGGCAGAAACATGTTCATTGCTCCTAGGGACAAGTAGAACGACTGCAGGAACGGTATTCCTATGAGGATGATATGCGTTAGGAGCCACTTCCATCCGCGGACCGTATTCACGAAGCGATGATGGATATAATTGTTGATAGATGCGAACAAGACCCACAGAAGGGAAATAAATCCCGATCTTAGACCCACTGCAGTCGTCACCACCATTATAAATGTCCACATAATTTGAGCTCCGTCAAAGTAGATTTGGAAGAACATCCACGAATTAAACTCCTTCTTGTTGTATTTCAGTTTCAATTGGGCTTTGGCCCTTTCGCATTTGATTTGAATGACCGCCATCGTGACGGTCAGAGTGGGAAGGACGTAGAGAAAGTAGATCCAGATGGGACGAGAGAACCAGCTCATAGTTCGATCGCATAAAATCAACGAAAAGGCAATCAATAAAACGATAATGAACGACACAAACCAGGCCAGCATTTGGTTGCCAATTCCTCGGCAAATTTCCGTGAAATAATCCGACATTGATAGGCCATACTCGTCCCTGCAACTGGTCAGGTTTTTGAAAATGGACCCCACCGAAATGCCGGCCACAATTAAATTGATTAACAACGAAATACTTTGGTGCCAACGGATAACAAATGCACCGAGTAAGTCAAAAAATATTAATTCATCCCCCTTTCCGGGAATTTCCCCAGTCTTGGGATGGAAAATCTTCTCCTCGTTGATTCCCCGAATCAAAGAGAGCATATTGTCACCGGTCCGTTGCAGAGATCCCCATGGAATCTGGCTTATGTGATCGTATTGCGTGTGATAAACGTACCCATTACTCGCCCATGCAAAATCAACCCCGGAAATGTCTCCAAAGTCGCGGAAAATTCGGAAATCCGTTTCCCCGGGAATGATGCCACTTTGGAAAATCTCCTGAGCTAATGTAGATGCGTATGGATACGGGACAAACTTTGAATACACTTCTAACAAGTGGGGATTCTTCGGACCGGCTTGGAAGAGCAATTCACGACCGCCAGCGCCGCAGGACTCCAAATTGATGAACCCCTTTATCTCCTTGGCCCACCGGTGCTGAGTGATGAAGCCGTGCGAGGCCTGCATTATATTCTCTTCGGCACCGTTGAAAAGGAAGATTAGGTTATAGTTTAATGGCTGTCCCGATTTTAAAACTATTCTAAACAATTCCTGAAGTACGGCACAAGCGGACGCGTCATCCGAGGCACCGGGACTGTCTGGCACCGAGTCGAAATGGCAGTTCATCATCAGAGAACCGTTCGCATTGGCTGACCCGACTCTCACTATCACATTGTGAACATCATTGTATTGAAGCGTCATTCCGTCGAGAAAAGTCAGGGGATACGCTCCCGACGACACCTGATGCTCTATCTCAACATCAAACCGTTTGTCTGTATTATATTCCTTGCTAATTTTATTTAGCCTTGTCATTAGGTAGTCCACAGCCCACACATCGTTCTCATAACTGCCTGCCACTCGAGGCCCAACGCTGGTCAGATTTGTGAGAAACTCAATGGCATGCTCCGAAATAAAGCGATGTTCATTGCCCGGCAATTTCTCGTCGATTTTAGTTAATCCGTACGGAAGTCTCTTCTCCATGAACTGGACCAGGTAAAAGATGAAAAACATTAAAATAATCGTCGACATGAGATAAAAATTGGACAAACTCTCAGACTGTTTTTGACTCGACGGTGATAATTGTTTTGTTTTCCTCTTCTGTGATTTTCTATCTGTGTCTGTGATTAGACTGGCGTATTCCGTCTTGAGTTCTCTCCTACGACCACCACCGCCACCACTACCACCCTCCTCGTCATTACTGGTCAGGATCCTCTGACGCAGCTTTGAGTTTTCCTAAACAAAACCATTTTTCTTTTCTGATTACACAGACAATTGATAAGGTCAACTAATCTCACCTTTTTCGAGCTCATATTTAGAGTGCTTGCCTTGAACCTCCTACAGGGCACAAATCACAGTCAGCTATGCTGAAAAATCTTCACACCCGACGACCTCTGGGTATCTGGAAAACAATGCACCACAATCGGATAAAATTAATTCATGCTCCGAATTTTTAAACCAATAAAATGCTTGACTTTTTACACTTTCTATATCTATGGACTTTGATTGATTCGTATCGTAGCCCCAGAATCGATAAAACCCCTCATGCTTCGGTACATCGAGGACTAGACATGGGTGGGAACGCAAGCATTTGGCCATAAAATCGTCCGCTGATTGGAGGTGTAAATTATCAAAACCAAATAACTACCTATCTAATAACAACAAATTAGAGGCATAACTTCGGTGCGACGATCCATTCCTGCCACTAATCTCTTATTAGGAGATAAGACCGAAATAGAAGAAATTGATTAAATGTACCGAGAAATTTGGGGAAAAATAATTTAAAAATCAAAAAACTGTATAAAAACAGTTTAATTAACAACAAATAAAGAAATGTTTTAGCTTTTCGACTTCTATTTAAATTTCATAATGCGAGACTTTATTGCACTAGTGAAAATTTAGAATTTTTATTTCACTAGTAAAAAAAAGAAAGACACATTTTACGTATAAATTGGTTTCAATGTTAAAATTGTACGTGATTTTGCAAAAAAATCTGTCCTGATCGGGTGTAAAATCCGTTTTTAACGAGGAAATGATGACTGTGAAATACGAGCCTTTAGGCAAGTTCGGAGTTAGAAAAAATAACTATGTGCAATTACGTATCGGAGAGTAGCCTTTTTTAACGCAAATTGGTGTTGTAATGGTTTACTTTTCAGTACGCGTGCGATAATTTCAAAATTTTCACGCATTGTAGTCACCAATTGAAATTACATATTGTTGTCAAAACCAAATCTCTACACATTATTATTGAAATGCTTTAAGTGAGAATTTCGTTGTTGTTGCACAATTTAAAAAATTGCTGTGAACGGTTTTATTATTAATTATCGATTAACTGGTATTTTTTTCAGAATTACACAAAATAACGTTCAATACACATGTGAAAGAGGTTATTACAGCACTCATTTACCAATTTTTACTCAATGCGCTCGTCAAAATACATGGTACATTCGTGCTGTAATAACCTCTATTTCACTTCTTGTATCGAAATATACTAATTTCGTCTTCAATTTCCTTGCAAATATAAAATATAATATTTATATAATAATAATATAAAATATTAGTAAATATTTTAATAAATCAATATTAACAGAAAATATCGAACAATAACATTTATTTATTTTTTATACTTGAATTTATTTATAAAAAAGCTATAAAACCCACCATATGGATTACGGAATATAACGTTAATCAATTAATACGTCAATAAATAGTATTTAATTGTCAACAAAAGAATAAAATGTGTTTATATTCAATATTTTCGTAAATGAAATATATTTTATTGGCTCAAAATAAATAATTATCAAAAATGTTATTTGTACAATTGGTATTCATCTTTAAATACAGTAGAATTCGTTTAATATGTCTCCATTTATAATAACCATTCGCTTAAAATGACGAGTTTCAAAGCAAAATTTGATTTACATGGAAAAGGGAGTAAAAAATAGACGAATATAATGACTACCCGGTTTGTATGACCGAATTGAGAAAATTCTAACAGATTTTTTAGAAATTGTTACCGGTTATAGTGACTGAAATTTTTGTTAGTGATTTGTAAAAAATGTTAAAATATTTATTTTGAACTATTTCCATATTTTAAACAGTATTGACCGACAAAAAATGAGTTATATTTTCTTTAATATGCTTAGTATGTAGTCCTCAACGACATACCGTCTAGGTCCATGTGATTTTTCGTAATTAAAGTTCTCGAATGCCCTATCATTTGTCAATCTTTCACAATTGACATTTGTATATCATATCTATGAATCATTATTTGTGATTATGTGATTTGAATATAGACCCTATTTATTGCTGGTTTTTTCCACCGAAATAGAACATATATACTTCGAAGAAGACCATCCTGTTCATAATTTTCATATGTATCCATTTCATGAATAGCAGCTAATTACTAGTAATATAAAAAGATCCGGGTTATCTTGTCGATTCTATGTACTCCATTTAATCTTTGAAAACCTGTCTGACCGAACGAATAGTATTAACGATACTAATTGTTTTTGCCGGTTAGTATGACCAATTTTCTACTTTCCTATTGTTAAACAAAAATATGATAAATTTACGAAATAAAAACTAGTCCATCTAATACGAATCTAATGCGAGAAAATTAATAGCCCCCGTAGTATGGTCTTATTAGTCTAAAATGTGTACTTTTCTTGAACGATGTTAAGTTATATTCCTAGATATGATTTCGGATCATATAAGCACTAGCACCTAGTCATTTTTAAAATACAATTTCAATTCATTTCGCAGTTATTTATAATTATTATTATATTGATTTTTTACCACCCACTAACAAGGTTTTCGATCGTTTTTGCAATCAATCCATATTTTACATTCATTAAAAATTGAGAGAAACTGGATATTTTATTATAAATTTCTTCAAGTTCTTTTCTTTTGTTCAAAACTCAGACTTTGACTGAAAAATAATCTCTACTTGGAATTTTTACAACAGATAAATAACATCTTTCTTAAGAAAATTGATAAGAATATAGTTATCTGAATAAGATACATTCACAAAGTATTCACTAGTCTAATTATTAATCATTATTTAAGGAATACTTTGGAATTCTCAGATATTCTTCCAATTCCAAAACCATTAAAATTTCTGTTAAAAGACAATTAAAACTATTGATTAATGTTTAAATAGATTGAATAAACAAATACAACTACTAGCGTTTAAAGCAAAAGTAGAGTAATACAAAAGAACTGCTTATTACGGGAAAATAAAACTAGTTTGGTAAAAATAGGGATAGGTCACGCATTTTAAATTTATGCCAAATAATAATAGTTTTATTGGGAGCATGAATGTTTAAAGCAGACTAATTTTAGGTATAGAGACGATAATAAATTGATTACCGTTGTGAATTTCATTATGGAAATGAATTAGAGCTGTGTGTTTAGCTTCAACAATAGATTTTTGGGGGTTTTCATTAAATAATATTTCAATGATTAGGTTTAACTTTTTAATAAAACTCACCACTCTTTTACAGTTCTTGTATACTAACTACTCTGTAAAGTTAGTAATATTCCTAAACTGAACCCACAAAGAACCGAAATTGAACTGTGTGTCGTTTATTGCCGAAAATTTGTTGTTATCAGCTTGAACCCCAATGGCTATAAAATAGATTAATAGGCACTTGTACTCTCAATAGGTGTTATCAATTCAAGCGGCTATCTGTCTTGAGGTAGGCAAAGCACAAAGAAACCTGTAATTGGCCCAGCACTCCGCAATAACAACGGAACAAAGAGGAGAAACTGAATTTAAAAGGGAACTCCGCTGATTGCGTCACAAAAACTGCGACAAAATTTGCACAATGCTACTTTATGGATTTCTCACACACAGGACAGTAATTACCTTCAATCCTTAATAACAGGTGGTCATTTTACTCAGGACTGGCTCTGTTCCTACCGTGTTATCTCATCAATTATTAAAATAATCATTCAGAACAATTCTCCCTTTGTGGTTTTTTAATAATACAATCTTTTTATATTATCACAACGCCACTGTTACATCGTTATAGCCTCTATTTCGACCACATTCACAATATTCTTGGCAACTTCTATTTCAATTCACTAAATCACTAATTATTACTTAATTATCCACATTTTTAACAAAAGCAATTTTTCAACAGAAATTTTATTTATTTTTCAAATTTATCGTGGTTGGTGGATAGTTTTAAAAATAACGACAAACTCGAAGAAAAGTTTGAAACAAGAGTGAAACATAAAAGTTAAGGTAAAAAAAACGAAAAAATAGGGTTTACTACTTCTTAAAATGGTATTAAAAACAATGATAAAATCACAATATTCTACTGATTATCAAATATTTTATTCACTAAATTTTATGAAAACTTGATTTTTTTTCAAAAAAGAGATTAACGTTCATCAACTAATACAAACTTTTTTATATTAAAACAAACTAAAACACAACTGGAAACAAAAATATTGATTATTAGTTGAAATATTTTAAGGGACAATAATAATTTCAAAACAAAATTTTGTTCGAAAAGGGCAAAACTAGCACGAGTTCTCAACTGATTCATATTTTATGGTGTATGAATTTCCAAGAAGTACGACAAAACTTTATGTGAAGTTTTGTTAACACAATTTTTTTTTATTTATTTATCCTTATAGTCACAAACTAATTAATTATATACAATTATCTATTTTACTTCCAACTCCCAAGCTCTATCTGTTATATAATTTTTAAATTTTTTTTAAATTTGATGATATTATTTCTATTGGTAAATTTTTATATATAGTTACTCCTGAATGTATTCGACCCTGTTTGCAGTGGACTTTAAAAGCACTGTCTCACACTTATTATTTATCTGATATTAATGAATATAATAT
>JXOV01004044.1:0-35337 GCA_001014945.1 Clogmia albipunctata
CAAGATGGCTTTGAATTTCTCTTTCATGATATATTTTTAAGTAGAGTAGCCATGAATTGAAAATTGACGTTTCATATTAAATTTTTAATTGTGATTTACAAAATANAACAAATTTTATCCTGGTTGCTTGAATAAATTCTTATTGTCAAAACCATAGTAAAATCGCCAAACAAGATGGCTTTGAATTTCTCTTTCATGATATATTTTTAAGTAGAGTAGCCATGAATTGAAAATTGACGTTTCATATTAAATTTTTAATTGTGATTTACAAAATAATTAGTGATTTGAATTGCAAAAAAAACTGTATGTTAGTCATGTGTGAACTGGTTTTTTTATTATTCGTAAAAATTACTGATAATAAAAAAAACCTTTAGTTCACACATTCCTAACATAAATAACTATTAGATTGCTAGTTGTAAACAGAAACCAATACAGTTTTGCAAAGCAATTGATTGTGTTTTTTTAAAATAATTTAATGTTTTTTTTTAAAGATGAATTTGAAAGAATGTTTTGAGTAAGAACTGGTCTGCTAAAACTTGGTTTCATTAATGGCTGTGGGGTCGTCAACATAGAAAGATAAAATATTTTGAGAAATATCAAGAGGTTAAATATTAAAGAAATGCATTCGAATTCATTTTTCGTTTTTATACACGTTTAATTAAATTTACGGTTGTTAATCCTAACTGGAAATGAATTCTATTAAATGTTAATTGTTGGCGAATTGACAAATTGAAATGAGTACCCTCCTCTGGTTAGAGTTTAGTTGTGAGAAATTAGGCATTCAAAGCCCGAAAAAGCGGTCGTCTACTAACACATGCACTTGATAACGGGGCGCGCGCATCAGAAATGCAAGAACAGAGGGCAGAACATTGCCAATAAACAACTGAAATGAAAGAGAGAAAATTGCGAAGGTCATAAGAGAAGTGGCGGCTTAACGAAAAAGGTTCCAAAAGCAGACAAATTTCAGTTGAATTCTTTGAAATCTAATTAACATTTTTCCGCTATTATCCGCGACTTTGGCACATAAACGTTGTTGCTGGTTTAGCCTTGAGATGAGTCGTCTGAAAGGCATGATTTTTACATGTCGCAATTCGCAATGAGCTCAATAAGATTTCGCCTTAATCAGGCCCGCACAGTTTTCTGGAATTTCCGCACTGGAAAAGGGTC
Source organism: Clogmia albipunctata (assembly GCA_001014945.1). NCBI lineage: Eukaryota > Metazoa > Arthropoda > Insecta > Diptera > Psychodidae > Clogmia > Clogmia albipunctata. The sequence continues at coordinate 1,168 of JXOV01004044.1, forward strand.
TCTCTTAAACATATGCGAATTTGGAACAATTAAATTGACTCACATTGAAAACATGTTTGCAATTAAAATCCCCGAAAAGTGATGATTCATTCGGATTGACTGATAATAATTTGCTTCGTTTTTTTCGCTCTCTCAATAAATTCGATTCGACATGAAAATTCGCGGAGAAGAAGCAAAGGATGTGGAGAAGGGTTTCGATGAAATCAATTCAAAGGAAAATCGTGTGGAATGCGGTCGTGGCTTCCGGTACTCGCCTTCGTGCAGAATCAACCTTGAAAAATGCAAGGAAATGCAATCGGCCGAGTCATCGATTTGAAAAATGCCAACTTGTGACTTGTCACTCCTTCCTTCCCCACTCTCCTCGGGCAATTACTGTTCCACCGCGCCAGTAATTTAGTTATTGAATCGTATTTTTAGAAAACGTAATTACATCTTAAGCAAAGAGAGGAGAAACATTTAACTATTATTAGAATTTTAAAAGAAAAATGAGGAATTTCCTTTGAAGGTAACTTTGGAATTCCTTAGGTAATTTTCCCTATATTAAGTTATCGTCAAGGAAAATTTTCCTTTTCATAATACGTGATTTTATGCAATTCTTTAAAGAAAACAGATTGCCGTGGAAAGTTTGTAAAGAAAGTAGTGATTTTCAAGATTAATTTAAAGAGCATTATTTTTTTTAAATATTAAAATGATTTTTTAAATTAAAACAACATTTATGATAATTTCATCAATCACAACCATTTAGGTATCTCCTTAAGTAAATTATATCATTTACGTTTCCAAGTGATTATTTTACAAGGAAGAAGAAAAAATATAGGATAAGTTCGGATATAATTTAAAAATCATACAAAAAGCTAGAAAATATTGGAAAAAAATTAAAAATAGCAAAATAAAAAGCGTGCACAATTAAAGAATAATTTTACGATTTTATTACATTCACTTAAATTTATTTTAAGTTTTAAATAAAAAGAGACTTTAAAATTTATATAAAAATATAAAATTAACATTATACACCAATTTTGATCCCTTAGCATTTATTTGGTTCAAATTTAAAAATAGAAGAAAATCATCTCATAATATTTTACAAGTTTTGTAAAAATCAGTAAGTATTTTGAAAACTCTAATAAGTTACTATAATTTATCACAATCATTCGATTGAAAAGTCGATAATATAGTCGACGTAAAAAGTTTTCGTTCATTACGACTCGATGTATTGATTATAATTTATACTTAAAATTAATATTATACACGAAATTCTTCTGTTGTTTTTATACCACAAAATGCATTAAAGAATTATTTAAAGTACTAGTGGTTTTTCTTTATTATTAAAGTGTAACCTACGTGAAATAAATTCATCGAATTTGATAAATTTAAATAAAAGTAATTTTTATATTAGAGGTAAAATGGATATTTTAACGGTATAATCGGATGGTTTGTGAATTTAACAGATATTGATATTTAAAAAAAAATTTCATACAAAGAGGGAATGCCACACAAATCAATGTGAGATAGAATTTTAAGAAATTTTAAATTTGATATAAAAAGAAGTTTTTTAGTTGTATTTTAATTTATTTAATAATGTCTAATATATTGTATAAAACACGGTCGATAACCATAATTAAACACAAGAAACTCCTTTAAAACGCTCGCGAAGTTCATGTCTTTAATGGAATCCTAGTGTTTGATGTTGCCTTGTCCAATCGAACTAGCTGTCTAAATATGAATATAAAAATGCATAAAACTTGGTATTTTTTTCAGATTTACACACAGAAGAATGAAACATCAAAATGTTTCATTAAATTTTATGTTTCTATTTTTTAAAACTACAAAAACCCCTAGAGTATCAAAGTTATGTTTTCCATATAAATATTTAATTAGCTTTAATTAGTTTTGTGCTATTTTACAAATGAAAATTGGGAAAATAGCTTTCGTTTCTCGATGTTTAATTGAATCGAAAATAACTATTTAAAGAATCGAAAAGAAAAATATAAACCGTTATATAATATCAATTATCTAAAACTTAATTGATATGGTATATATTTTTTGGCTTTTGTTAAATTTAAATTTATTGAATGTTTAATAACTGTTAAAATGGTTATTATTTGATAGGAGAAAGCATTATTAAATACTAGGACCCTCCACTCACTAAGCTCTTGAATTTAAAAAAAACTCCATGTTTGATAATGTTTATCAACAATGTTTCATACACGATTTCTTACATTTTGATCAAATTCACACAAAAAATGAAAAGTTATTTATATTTCTTCATTATTTATGTTTCTATTTTTCACAAATTGAAATTTCTTTACCAGTCTTTATTTGTGGGTCTCCAAATTAGAATGAGATTAAACGTAGATATATAAATCGTTATTATTGTTGTCAATACATGAAATGTGTAATATCAAACCTTTTAAAATAAGGACAATTTTTAAAAGGTCACTTTAAGATATTAATATCCTAAGTACGACTTTGAAATGGTCTTAAATTGAAAATGAATTAAACTTGATGCAATATTTTCCGCTTCTGAAATTTAATGTCGACGGAAACGGAAAGGCAATGGCCGATCAAAGGAATACGTCTCGTATGGTACTACTCATCATCATCATTGCTGGCAATTCACGCTTCCTCGTCGCGTTTTGGCTTGGCTTGGAGTACAACAAACCAGCCGACACTTACGTACTTCATTCCAACATTTGTGTGTATATTTTTATGATTGTTTTATGAAAGGAGGAGGCAGAAGAGATTGGGACTGACTCCCACCCAAAATATGAGACCGTTATTTATGAACAACACGTTTAGGATAAAAATAGTGGCCAGTATTTATTTTCTTACTTGACTCCTAAAAATAAACGGGAGAGAGTCGAAAAATATTATTTATTCTCGCAATTAGATATTAAATTGGAAAAACAAAATGAACCAGGTCCATCTGTTGCGCTCTAAATCTGTTTGTCATCTCAAATGAAAAAGTGGTGAAGAAAAATTCCGAGAAATAAGTATCAACAAGAATGGATATCTTGTTGTTATTTCCGGCGCTTAGAAACAGCAAGTTTTAAAAATTTATTGTGCTGGTCTGCAAATAATTTTAAAGAGAACTCGTGTTAACCGCATAATTCTTAACACATTTCACAATAAGGTTTTTTAAAAGAGTTCTTAAAATTTACAAAAAAGTTCTAAGGAAATAGAGAGTGATAATGGCTTTAAAAATGTATCTATGAGTCTAATAATTTTTATGCATTTTTGTAGCTTAAAATTGATATTATGACACTCAAATTTGTTCTGTCAAAATGCTTTAAAGCACGTGTGCTTTTTCTTTGTTATTAATGTGTGAAAGAAATCAATCAAATTTATATGTACGTCTGTTTTGCTAAGTAGGGTTTAACTGTATTTGCGGATGTTTGTGTGTTTTTGACTGTTTTACCGGATGGTTTAAAATTAAATTAGTACAAATTCGTAATAAATCAACTGTTTATGGTCCTTTTAAATTTAAAACAATCCATTAACTGGTAATATTTCCTATGTGAAAGAAAGAGTGAAAGAAAGAGCAAGATATTGCTTTCTACATTTAGTATTTAGAATTAGAAAAGGAAATGAAAATAATGTGAGCGAAACAAAAAATTTAAATTTAATTTTTAGGACAACGAAAGCTTTTTTTTAATTTTTGTGTTAATTTGATTAAAAATACATACAATTTTGTATAAAACACGGTCGATAAGCATTATTAAACACTCAGGCTTTAAGGCATATAATAGGCATTTTTATCTAATAAATGTTTAATTAGTGATTTTTTAAATTTTTTTTAATGATTCATAATTTACCCTATTGCGGAAAATATGGGTTTTAGTATTTACAAAGTTTCAAATGATGATTTGTATATAGTCTATATTCTAATTTCAGGCAGAGACTATCAATGGAGGGAGAAAACACCCTCATAACATTTTTAAATGATTTGTAAAACTGAATTTACCTGACAAACTTAACTTAATGTACATTTAACAAACAAAAAACTCCTTCTCTAAAGTGGCTAGACTTCTACAGCCCTAGTATGGCGGGTGTAACCCCTTCTTATTCTAATCTATTTCAAAAACGTTTAAAAGTCTCATTATATTGAAATATTTTATCGAAAGTTACAATTTAGGAGTGACGTGATTCGTTAACGTCCATCGTTATAATTATCTTATTCATATATTTATAGTAAAATGAAAAAAGGCTATAGTCCACGATCATGTTCTGCACCTAACCTACCAATATAAAGCCCAAATTTCAAAAGATTTTTGAGTTAATTTATTTAAAAATGGATAGTCTTTAATAACATACGATCAAAGTATTTTAAACACAAGGGTTATCTTTGAAAAAGTTTATCGTACTATCGACCTTGTTATAATTTATATATTAAACTAAAAAATAAAAAGAAAATTATTGTTTTGTTAAAATAATAATACGAAAAAGAAAAGACTAAAACAATTTTTTTTATTTTTATAATAAATTTCATTTATATTTTAATATGCAAAAAAAAATAAAAAACTTTTGTTGAAATTTTTTAAACCAAGTTATTCATGTACCAAGATAACTTATCTTGTTATAATAAACGACAACAAACTTGAATTAATCTCACCTAAATTGGTTCATCTGATAATTAATGCAAAACATTAAGTTAATTAATAGGCAAATTCGTTGAATAGGAATTTTTTGCCGTTTTTCCGCATATTAATTCATTACAAAGTCTTTCTAATTCGCGATTTAGAATTGTCTTTTTGCAAAATCTACAAAATAATTAATTGCTTCTCGTTCTTCATGGGTGTGACAAATTTAAGTTAAATAGCTTAAACCTAATTTGCATAGTGTGTATGTTAATATCCATTTTAATTTTTAATATAATCTTTTACTATTAATATAATTATGAAATATTATTATGAGATTTAGCTCAAATCTTGCAAATATTTCCTCTATATAGTATATATTTAATTTGTTAAAATAAGAGGGAAAACTTCTAAAAGGCAACGGTAAATTGGCGAAAACAGATACAAAATTGGCAATCACCATCTTGCCTTATTGCAAATTAATATTTTCTAATTCTAAGAACCGTTCAAGGTGATCCGCGGTGTTTGTTAAAGCTGCACCACAAAGTTAAACGACGGCCCGGCGATCGTCTGGTATCTGGGAGTCTGTTTTGTACATTTTATTGGATGTGATTATAAGTTTTAGACTTTTTCTATGCAAATTCATAAAAATTAGGATTCTATTCAATCTTAAAGTTAAATTTCATTTAAAAAAAATCATTGAAAGACATTTTCACATAAATATATTTTTTTAAAAATATAACGTCCTCATCGACAATGGCTTGATTGCGCGCAGGAGGACTATGGACGTCATGACTAGCAGGGAAAAGCAGCAGATAGGCCTAAAGGGAAACGATTTGTGGAGGAGGCTAAGGCCCTTCGAGGACCATAAGAAGAATTTTTTAAAAATTATTTTTATAATACTTATCGTTACATTACGACACATGCTCCTATGGGCAATTATGGTAAAACTTCAATTTCCTAAAATAATTATCATTTTATTTTCTTACTTTTATATATGTAAATATTTGGATCCTTACTGCCAATTGTGCAGTGCTAAGTAGATGATCTACTTGACTCAATCCCAATTTCTTCAAAATGGTATCAAATCAAAGATAAAACTCAATCTAATTATATTTTTTTATGATATACAAGCCTTATACTTCCCAGGATTATTTCAAATAATATAATATATTTGAAGACGAGCTATAATTCCTAGGCGGGTGCCCAGAATTATTTCAAATATAATAATATATTTGGCTTACTCATACCAATTCATAATTATGAGGTAAATTCAATAAATTCAATCTTTTTCTCTTCCAAAACTTGAAAATATATGTATGTTAGATAGACTATAAAAATATGCGACAGTCTTTGGGGTCTCTTTATATTCTCAATAATATAATAAAAGAATCCAAAACTTATTCTGAACCCCAATCTAATACCATTATTGTGTATATGATGACCATTTTAATCGGGCCTTTTTGCGAATTTTGCACGGAGGCTCCTCCGAAATTCTCAATAAATAACCGAATTTAATTTATTCTCTTTCCAAGCCGCCAAAAAATAGGGTACATTGGTTCTTTGTTTAGTTTGGAATTAGGGAGATGGCTGTTTAAATACCTGTTGGCTGGCCATTTCTTGGGGTCTCTTCACTTTTTGGCCGTGTAGCACACGTCCTAATTATCTAATACTTTATTATTCGCCCACCATCTGCCACGGTTCGGACATTTGTTGAAACTATAAGACTCTCGCGATCAACAAAATATCAAGCTGTTCTTACAATGGCTAGGGTTAATTAACGGTAATTATAAACTAGAGATTAATATTTAAATTGTCCAATTTAATCCATTACAAAGGAAAGAAAGAAACATTTTACCTCAAAGTGAATTTGGTTAATTATTTTTAAGAGTCTTTTTGTCTTTTTGTAATAGAATAAATTGACTCTTATCGCCTGGTCAATATCGTACCACGAAAATTGAAACTCTTTAATGAACTATGGAGACTAAGATACTAAGTCATCGAACTATAAGACTATATACTAGAAACTGGTTCCTGAATTATGGGTCCACAGCAAACCAAGAATGGTAATGGACAATTTAATAGTATCAAGAACCTGGTTTAGTTGGGTAAAAATAGAGGGAAAAAAGAAAGAAGAAATTCCATGATCGTAACCGATTTTTTAAAATTCGATAAAGCACGATCATTTGATCTCCGCATGGCACAGGTGGAGATCGGACTCTGGCCTCATTGAGCTAAAAGCATTAAACTTTCCACAAAGAAGTGCTGATGACCCCTCTCGAGAAAAGTGTCCCCAAATATTTTTCACACACTCTTCTTTCCATGTGTATGGATATTTTGTGTTTTTTTATCGCCAGAGCAGCGTGCTACGATCAAAACACAATCGTTCATTTGAATCGATCGATTTCCGCAGTTGGCCATAAAATTGAGTTTGTTTTTTGCGCTAGGCCCCGTGATTGTGATCTTCTCTACAGATTGTCAAACATTTAACTAGATTCCAACAGATATAAACATATATAGCACATAATTAATTGGATAATTTATAAGACAGTTTTTTTTATACATTCGTAGATAAAAGCAACTCAAGATCGCTTTAAATATGACCCGATCGATCGATCTCTTTGATTTTTATTGTGGTTTATTACGTTTTTCGAGGTAGTTTCATCTGCCTTTTCAGCATTTAATATGCGATCATCCATATGCTATGCGGAGAGAAACCTTGGCTATGGTGCTGGTAACACCAAAGACCTGGCCAATCTAATTAAAATAAAAGCCATAAAATTAACAAAATATTCAATTTGAACATGGGTAATATATGCAAATTCCGCGGTTTGAAAAATCATCCACCAAATTGCTTGTGTTAAATCGACATGGTGGACAATGTGTCTTCTTCACATGAGGTTTAGTGTTTTCGCATATTTATTGTTATCAATTCCAAGTTTTGTAATAAAATTGGGAAAAAGAGAGATATATATGATGATGTGATGGGAAAAGGCCAATAATTTACTTTGAGGACAGGTCCCCAAGATGAGGGTAATTAATGTGACAGTGATTGTTTTTTTGGTCGGTGGTGGTGGTGACTTACTTTGGATGAAATTAATGTAAGCGTTGGCGATGATTCCTGAAATGAGAGGACAGAGAGAAGAGAAAGGTTAATGAAACAATTTTTATGTTTTTTTTTATGTATTATCAATTAATTGTTGGAAGTGAGGAGCAATTTTTTTCTCTAGTTTCCAAATATTATTATCTAAATGCCAAATGATGACGATGTTTTTGGTTAATGGTTGTTATTGATCCGCAAATGGAATATATGTGTTTATTGATTTGTTTTAATGGTTTTCTAGTTTCATGGTTACCACGTAATTTTTATTATTATACCATGAAACAACAACTTTTCCCATTTGGTTAGTCTGTTCAACCTATAATGTTTTCGGAAAAGAGGCGTGGTATATTAATATGGTTTAAATTTAATCAATTTAATTACGTTCTTGTTTTCTATTGAAAACTGTAAATATGTTATTTAGTCATGATTCTACTTCCCAATATTTGAAAAGCTGAAATTTTATTGAATTAGAAAATGTATATTTGTTTACAGAAATGAAAAATATTGAAGGGAATGCTTAGTGATCCCTGATTACCCTATATCATCGAATTATAAAATAGTTATTTGTGTTACAAGGGTGTAAATTCAACTGTTTTTTAACGAGTAAAACATTCTAGCCGAAAGCGAGCGTTTCTCGTTTTTGAGTTAAAAACAGGACTTTACACACAAGCAGGACGTAATGTCTTTTGCCATCCACTCATGAGCACTGAAATGTTTTTAATTTCACAATAAATTTCATTATTTAAAAGGAAAATTTAAAAATTGACATTTTTCAAAAATGCATCAAGTGAAATCTTAAACTTTAAAGTTACCGTTAACGGTTGCAATTCAAACTAATATAGTTTGATTCCTCTTAACTTCTTGGTCATAAGGCAAATGCCTATTTTATTGTTGCATGGAACATTTGTATGCTTTAATTATTGTATACTAAATTTCAATTAAAATTAATATAAGGCTATTACTATAATTTACTTACATTACAGTTAAGCAGATTTACCTCCGATATTTACGTAATGTGCCAAAAATAGCCAAATTTTATACCGATGGCTGTTGAAACGGTGAATATTAAAATTTAAAAGCAGGAAACGTTAATTAATTTGCAACATAATTACGGTCCTATGGCAAACCGAGACCAATATTTTGTGTAGTTTAAGGGCAACAATGGCGACTAAATTTTGACTTTGAGACAATTTTGTTGAATAGTTTATGACATTTTTCTCACTAGGGAAATAAAAATTCAAATTTTTCACTGAGTGCGATAAAGTGAAACATCACGAAACTCGAATGGATATCGAAAAACGCATGTTTCGATACGGGAGTTCAAGAACATCCTATAGATCATTAAAAAATAAAATGTTCTTTCTTTTCCACATCTGCTTCCGCGGATTTGAAAAAGTCGACATCAGAAACATCAGTAGTTTGTATGAATAAGTTCATTGAAACGATGAACGATAACGTATCATTGGAGGTATGGTGGACAGCCATACGCTTATTCGCGAAATTCGTTCTAGCCTATCGCAATGGCTGTCTCTATCTAAATTGTTGCTCTTAATACAGTTTATTATAATAGTGATATCTGTAAATGATCTTGAAAAATATTGGACACACCATTCAGCAACGCACACTAGGGCAGTAGAGGTCTAGACACTTTACAATAGAGGTTAGTTGTTAGTTGGGTGGAGTTAAGTTAGTTTGAAGTGTTAGCTAATTAGTTTAATAAGTGATTTACGTTAAAAACAGCTTTTTTAAAACATAATAAATTAATGAGAAGTAATTGGTCAACAGTCTTTTTCAATCAAGATACAGAATTAAACATGTTACGTTACATAAATATTAAATTAAAAGGGTATTTTTTGCTTTCTATTACAAGAAAAATGTATTTGATTAATCATTTACCCAATACATTTTAATTGAACCCAATTAAAATTGCCCTGGAAAAGGTCTAACCGACTGGATATTTATGAACTGTTTCAAAAACCCTGATTGATTGAATTAGCTTAGAGTCGGAAAGAAAACATGAATTGCTGAATGAAAAATGAAAAGGGGAATTGATCATTTCGTCTCCTGCTGCTTAAACCGTCTAATTTGAGGCTCAACACCTGAACTGTTCCATATTTAGCAATCTTGATCATAATATTTCAAGCAAGAAACCGTCCAGAATTCGCACCATTAACCAGTTTTAATTATATTAGTCATGTGTACTTGTTTATTTTAGAATCATAATTAATTAGTCAAATAGACAAATGATAATCCACAACAATTAATTCTCGAATTCATGTTCAAAAAATGAGAGAGGGAACAAAAATGGTTTTAATTGATACAAATACAATTATTAATTTAATTTATTCGGTATTTTTCCAGGTAATTCGGCAAATCCAATTGTTTATTAGAATATTTTTTACTATTGAAATTCTGAATTTTTAGAGGTTCGATAAAAAGGGGAATTTAGCAAGTCATTGCTATAATAACATTTAAAAAATTGTAATTCAAAATTTCACTGATTTCCTTCTAAAGGGTGTCCCAAAATTAACGCAACTTATACATTTAATTAAAAGGAAAGATTAAAATCTTTGACTATTCATATATTAATTGAATCTGAAAATACATCAATTTTCTTCAAGGGAACTAGCAGAATTGTTACATTTTGAGTTCAGAAAAATCCAGGTGTAGTTATTGAAAAGCCGTATTGATTTTTTAAGGCAAACATTAATTGTGGACACGACCTTTTAAAAAAAATACATATATAATAAAGGCAACTATTAATGAAGCAGCAGATCGATTTTTAGGAGTACACGATTGGAAAGAGGTGGCTATCAACAGCAAACAATGGAGGAAGAAGATCATACAGCCAAAGGGCCATAAGCCTATAGAGATACATGTCAAATCACTGTTTTATAATCAATTCAAAAATCATTTCATTACACTTCTTTACTCTATTTATTCCTATTGCAAAATATCAAATACAGAAAATCCAATTGGACAAACATTCAAATTGAGCTGCACAGTGGTTACGATTTAAATTAAATAAACTATTTTTTTATCGTTTTGAAATTATTTTTAAACATGTTTATTTAATTTGCTTATAATACTGTTAAAGTCGCTTATTACAAACCCTCCAGGACCTTGATGATTTTTTTCAATTATCAGATGAATATTCGAATAAAAAAATTATACTTTACGAAACTCAAGGCAATGTCAAAAAGATCACTTTTTGATTTGGGATTGCATACAATAATTATGTAAATAGTCATAGTTATATTCATAAAAACATGGAATTTTTAATACATATTACTATAACCTGTTAATTGAAAGTGATCTCCTTTTCAACAGTACTATATAAAATATTGAAATTTTGCGAAATTATAAATTACATACAAATTATTAACTAAATCGTACTTAATTGATCTTTGCCGGTTATTAAATTGAAATACTCATCCTATAAAATACTACAAAATTTAAAAAAAGACAGACATGGTTTATTCAAATATTATAATAATTTTGCTTTAAAAAATATTCAACAAATGTCATTGTATAATGAGATTTGTTGGATTTTTTTTAGCAAAGGGATTTTGGCGAAATATTAGGGTAGGTGAAATGTAAAGAAAGAAATTGAAAATTGAAAAAAATGCAATCATTTCCGATAAGAGTTTGTGTATTTAACCATTTCGTACTAAAAGGACTCTTATCAGCATTATTTGTTCAGGTGGGCGTTAGGTCCTTAAAGAGATTCTACTTATTCAAGATTGTCATGTCCAGAAAAATCGGTATGATCTTTTCTGTTATTATTCTTCCCTTCTTCTTCGGTCTATCCCAATTACGATTCGGAACGGTTCAAAAATGCCTGTCTTTTGTCCATGACTGATGTAAAAGATCATTATCAGAGCACATAAATAAGTGACATGGGCTCATAAATTAATAAATTCACCAGTAACTTTCTTTCCAAAACAGTGAGCCTCCTCGTCGTCTCTGGCTGATTCTTTGTAATGAATTGAATAAATAAACATGTGGTGCACACGCTTTAGCAGTAAGAGAGACCAGTTTCTTCTGACAAGAGGAGAATATGGTTAAAAATAATTGCTGCTAATGCCGTTTCTCATTACCAGTTTCTAAGTATATCACAGACAAAATATCAAATAACAAAAATATAATTGAAAGGCATTTCAATTATTTCTTACTGACTCACTCACAAATTTAGAGAAGGTCCAAAAGAAAGAGGGTGGTTTGAAAAGTTGTAATTAGGAATTTTTGTTATTATTTTCATCTGAATCAAGTTAAAATACGAATTATAATTTATAAGGCCCATTTCACCATTTAGTTTTTTCTTAAATATTTGGTATGAATTTTTCTCCGCAAAGCAAGGTTTTCTTTTGAGATGCTGTTGGGTCCGTTTGAGTCAGTGTAATTCAAAATGATCACAACACATATTTATTGTGTTTACTACACTCTTAATATTAAGAGATTTGCAATTTTTCCTTATTTTTTAAGGAAAAACCAAAAATTAACTTTTGGGATTATTTCCACATTTCGGCAAAAACAACTTTCTTAAACCATTTTAACACACAAAATTAATATCTTAAGTAATTATATCACGAAATTAAGTACTTTGTAAAAACAATTTTTTACCCAATTTAAAGAAATTTCCATAAATCTATCCCACTAGCCACTTTGTCAAAATAAAGTTTGAGATTTCAGAGATGACGTTACAACAACAAATAATCGGCATGACTTCTTCTGTGTTAAGCGATTTTGCTGCAAAGTAGAAATTTTATGATTTTATTTTAAATGAATTTGTAATATGAATTTAACACCTTATTTTAGTTGTAAAATCCGTAATATCATTATTTGGTAATGAAAGGCATAAGAATAGACTTTATATCTTCAAAAGTAATTCGGATTTTTGTTCAATGAATGAATTAAAATTATAAAGGTTCGCTATATTAAATTATGGGTTAAGTTTTCCATAATAAATTTTAATTCATTTCATATGTGAATATCATTAATTTGTTTTATCATCAAATTATGATCACATGAGAAATATAAATGTTCCCATCTAAGTTTAAGTTAAATATTTTATGGAAATACTATTTCTATTAAATTGATTGAATTGTGGCGAAAAGCCTGAATTTCGCTGAGAAGTAGTAATCAGTTTTAATAAAGGAAACACTTGTTAAATTCACGGCGTTTTATTTACGACTAATGTTAGGATTGCTCTTGCCCATAACGATCATATTTAAAAATAATAATAATTACAATTGGTATTTTCAACATAAATAAAGGAAACAAAATTTAATATTTGAATAAAATTATTTCTTTTGAATGTATTGAGTGTTAAAATAAAAGGAAAAATTATATTATTGATATTGAAAGGATTTTTTTAGCCCTTATTGAAGTATGATAATTACTCTAATTTTATAATTAATTTGTGTAAGACTTAAATAAATTCTAAATTTTAAAATTCATCATATCTTTTAAAACAAAATTAATAGTTTAAAAGAAAAAATAGTGAACTTTGTATTGTAGTAAAAGATGAATAACATAATAAGAATTGTTATTTTAAAAGTTAAAATAGAGTAAAGTGACCAGACTTCGGATTTAATGCTCCAAGGTCAATATAACAAACCATTAAATTAAAAAAAGAAGATCCTTCAATTTATCGACCGACCCTCTGCACTTACAGTGCAGATCTCTTTTGACATGTGCGTAATGCGCAAAGAAAATAACAATACCCTTCGGCTCATCTACTTGTCCGTGTTGTTGTTAGTGTTGGAAAGTGTTGGCGGTAAAATGCGTTTGAGAAAATGATGGTGATGCTGAAATATGATGCACGTCACATGTTAAGGGCTCTAGGTTAGGTAGTGGCTGTGCTCAACAGACCAAACGAATTTCTTCTTCAATGTTTTTGGATAATTATCATAATTTCATCTTCTCTGGGTCTTTAATTACTCGAAAATTTCTCCCATTAGGCGATCCTGATTCACACCATTTGTAGAGAATGAAAAAGAGAACCCGACAAAACAACCCTTGTCTCTTCCGTTTTGGGCTGCGGTGGTGTCAAGTGATTTAAGACCTCGTAAAATTCAACCTTATCACAAGTATTTTTATTGTTACTAGAAAGTGTTACTTTTATTATAAACGTATTTTTTCACTCATTGTTTCTGGATGTTTTAGTTGTTTTTGGAGCCAATTTAAGCTATTTAATAGTCATAATAAGTCATAAAACTCCTTTTACGACCGAGGCGATGCGATGCGATTCGAGCCACTTGATGGAAAGCGTCTCGATCCAACAACAGTATAATATAAAGGCTTTTATTCAAATTGGACATGCAGATTGAAATATTTTGTCGATTTGCCGAAACATGTGTTTTTTATAATAAATTAACGTATTATCATTTTTTGATATTAATTAAAGAAAAAGTATTACAACAGACTATTAAATATTTTTTACAATAAAACCTATTTAACTGATCTTGCACTAAATATAAATGTTTAAAATTTGATTTTGATCCCACTTAAATTACTAACATGTAAAAGACACTATGATTTTAATGAAGAAATACCGACGAAATCTAATATTTTAATTCTGGTTAATGCTAGAATTTGTTTCAATTTTTAAATAACTGTTGTAACTTTAATATTTTTTATTATTTCATTACTTTTAATATTAATTTCTATATTTTTAATTTTTACATTATTTTTATAGTTATTAGGGAACCACACGAAACAAATACTTTGTAAAAACTAATTATAAATGAAAATAATGCAGTTTGACGAATCATTTCCAAGGACAGTAATTGTGAAGACTATTTTGTAACAGAATTAAGCAGCTCGACGTTTCCATCTTCTTCTTATGATGAATATGTCAAGACTGCATTTTTATTCTTCAACGCGCTGGAGTGCGCTTATTAAATTGTATTTAATCAGATTGATTCCTTATCGAAAATAAATTAGCATCAACTGTCCCGCGTGCGTTTAATTTAGACGAACACATACAGAACAGTTGACTCTATTGATTAAACCTCTTTTCAGAAACCATTAAAGATTTCCGATCAAGATGATCGCAAAAATCGACCAATGAAGGGTAAGTAATAAGTATAGTTTTGAATGTATAAAAAATTAAAAAATTGCAACATCATTATTATCTATATGATTACCTGTTTTAAGAAAATTAAAAAAAATATCCACTTACAGAAGGATTTTTCTAAATCAATGTTTGCTGACGATTTACTGAAAATTATGAACATCTAAATAAATCAAAATGTATTTAAAATTTAATGGTTTCTGAAATATCTAGTAATTAAAAAAGATAAAAGATAAACTCATGTAAACTAATATCGACACTAATTTTGTAGTTTATTTTTTCAATTGGTATGGTACTACTTTCATAAAATTAAATAAACTTATTAGATATATAAAATAGCACATATAGATATTGTCCTTGTAATAAATAAAATATACCAAATATATTTTTGTAAGATTTACACCATTTTTCGGATAAAAACCCTGGTTCTGGAATATAGATTTTATTGCTGAATTACTTAACATTAAAAATTCAGTAAAGATTATATTTTTAAAATTTTTCGATGAAAATGTAAAACAACCTCTTTAATTGTTCCTTAAACATTGACATAAAGCCGCAATCCGATTGAAAGATTACTTAATAATTTTGTAATTCAAATTCATAATTGATTCCAAGAAGTCGAAAAGTCTAATTTAGACAGGTTTAAGGCATTTCAGGATCATGAAAACGTGACCCGGGGTAGTAAAGTGAACAATTCTAGAAAAGTACCTGAATAAATTGTTCAATTTTTATACCTGTTCTTCTCAATTTCAAAGAGATTTCATTTTTACAATTTATTACAGTTTGTCGGCTTTTATCTGAAAGGCACCCCTCACCTGAACCATGGCATTTATCCTCTTCGGCACCAGGAGCAGCATTAAATGCATTATTATGGTCTTTGTTCCATGATTGTTGCACATTTATTTATTGGGAAGGGAACAACTCGGGTAATGTCCAAAGAAGACCAACCGAAACCCTCAATTGTTCACGCTCTTTCATTCTCTTTTCTCGGATTAAAAAATTCGCTTTTATTTGGACAAGAAGAGGTTCTCGCTTTGCTAGATGCATTTGTTTTTTTTAAAGACTTCATACATTAAATTTAATTGTTTATTTATACAACATAGTCGATAAGATAAGGCATTATTAAAAACAATGTTGTTCTATTCCAAGAGCATAGAGAATGCCTTAAAGAAGGCTCGAGTGTTTAATAATGCTTATGGACCGTGTTTTAAACAAAACTGTATGCATTTTTAAATAAATTAACAGTTCCGTAATTTCGTTTTACTTTAATTTCATCACTGAATTTAGAGAAACTTAATTGGTAATAGTTGTTTATTTATCCGGTACAAATTCTAATATATAGGTAGCAGATTGTTAAGATGTTTATGTTTATGATAGTGAATTTAGATACAACACAATTTATGAATTAGAAATTTATATATTTATTTTATATGTGTTCTAAACAAAACATAGCTATTATTTGTAGAATAATTCTAATTTAATAATATTTTTATGATTGCCTAATATCGTGAACAATTTGATAAATTGTATTTAAAAAAAACATTTTTAATGTTAAAATTTAAATTTTATCTCTAGAACATATTTTAAACAGTAAATTAAAAACTGATAGTAATCCCTAAATTGAATATATCCCTTATATTTTTAAACTACAGTTTGTGTAGCACTATTGATGTTATGTGAAGATATAATCGCAAATCCATTAATTAATAATATGATTTTATGTCGAATCTTAATTAATTGTTTTACTTGAATTTTCAATAATTTCACATAAATATGTACAAGAAATAAAATATACAATCTGATCACTAAATTGTAGAAAATAAGTAATTTGTTATAAAATGGATTAGAATCAATAAAAAAACACTGTCGATTAGCATTATTAAACACCTAGGTCCTTACTTACAGTATAGTTACCGTGATTTTAAAGAGAACCTTGGTGATTAATATTGGCTCTTATCTAATCGACCTTGTGGAAAAAATAATTAAATATTTTGTTTAAATAAATTATTTATATATTAATAACAATAAATATGAACAATTCATTATCATTACACAAATACATGCTTAGATAATGAATATTACAATAAATATTTTTTATTAAAAAATGATTCTTAAGAATTTTTCACTTTCAATCTATTAACAGAAACAAATTTCTTCAGATTTATAAATAAGAAATTCGTCTCCTTTCTTGCCATCATCCGTGACCTACTCCCAGTTAAGAATTGAAACGGTGCAACACCTAACAATTGAATCCCTTTTCGTGTATTTTCAAAAGTAATAGTACTTAGCAGATTTCTAATTCTTTTATTGCGCCATTTTGCAGTTGGAAGCGAGTTAATGGAAGTATTTGTCAAAAGAATTAAACGTGACTTTTCATCAAATTATTACGTGAATTTCTGACAAAAGTTGTCAATTGTTGTGATTTTTTAAGAAAAAAACAATTGAATATAGCAAAAACACTATAAACTATTACCAAAATCTATAACATTTGAAGTTAAAAAATTGCTTTTAGATAAATTAGATTAAAATGCAGCATTTCTAAATTAATCTGGCGACAACTATACTAATTACTGTACGCTTGTTTGCATTTGATTATTTGGACTTTGGTCAATTTTTTATTTAAAAAAACGCCAAATTGGAATGTATGGCAATTAAAAATACGGAGAAACACATTGAAATCGAGTAAAAATTGATTATTTCCTAAACATTTCGTATAATTCGTATAAATTATTCCGGTTCATTAAAACCGTTTAGTTTGGTTTACAATAGGCCAATCAGTCTAATTATAAAGCTCACAATCTAATTAAAGATCGCGCGCAGATTTTTCGTCTCTTTTTTGGCAATTTAATTAGCCAAGGAATTATATGGTGATTTTTCAGAGTTTCTGGTCATTCTGTCGATTCTCTCTCTCTCGGTCTACAAAAATTGGATTGAGCAATTGCACGGAACGCGTTGGCTGAAAACCGGTGCCGAAACCCGATAAAACAATCAATGAAATTAAGTTCAAAAAGCTCTAAATTCCCATGAACAACTCTCGGTGTGTTTCTCATTTGAATGAAATGCACATGTTTTATTGGACAACAAAAAACTAGATATACATTTAGAGACAAATCCATTTCAAAAGTTTATTATTTTATTGAGACCGTAATTTATTTAAAAGAAATTCAATCCAACATTAACCGTGTGTGTGTGCGCGCAGCTCTTTTTATGAGAATAATGGGGATAGGATAGATGGAGAAACGAATTATTGGGGCCCCAAAAAGTAATTATTATATCGATTGAATAAAAGGTCCCCTCAATAAAATTGAAAAAATACAGATAAATGTCCGACAATTTCTGGTTAATTAACCACTACAGGGGAAATAATTTGTCCAAATAATTATTACTATTCCACTATGATATTGACCATACTATTGGAAATTTATTTCTTCCATTGAAAAGTCCATCTATCCCAGATTGTATACCCAATTTTACAGGTTGGTTAACAAGAGCGTTCCTAGATATGATATAGTGAGAATTATATTGTTATTTTAATTAGGTCTATTTCATTGGCTTTATAATTATATTGAAGCTAATTTAAGTTTAATTAGAAACTGATTTTTATTTAAATCAAATTTAACAGAATTCGATAGCAATTTTTCTTAATTACGAAATTAATATCATTAGATAAACATATTTGCTGTTAGCTTTCTCATTCTAAAAATATCTTTACTAAAATTTTGTCCTTCCATATTATTGTCTAAACTAATTTGCAAATTCCATGTTGTAAATACAAAATTCATTTCGAAACATTGAATGTACATAAAGAAAAAATGATCCTGAACAAATAATTCTATGAAAAACAAAAATAATTTCCCACGGGAAGACGGGAGTTTAGTTTTAATGATTAAAAAATGCAGTAATATGAATTTTTATTTAGAGAAACATTATCTAGTTAGGAGTTATATAACAAAAATGAACGTTATCTTTATAAAATTATAACAAAACCCACTTTTAAAGTGGCCAGACCTAATCTGTCCTAATGTGCGATGCTAAATGGCTGGTCTAATGAATACTTTTATCCTTTCCCCTCGAAACACTCCTCAGATTATTTAAAGGAATTACTATATCGATAGCAATAAGTAAATTAGGGTCAGAAATGGTCTTAGGCAGGGAGAGCCAAGGCGAATTATGTGGAGAGACGTATGGCTGTCCACCATACACCTAGTGAGCTCGATCGTTCTTAATAAGTAGTATAAGTAGTTAAATGTAATTTGTGCAGTTCCGACTTGAAACATACGCTTTTTACTTTATCGCACTCAGTGAAAATTTTGAATTTTTATTCCACTAGTGAAAAAAAAACCAAATAACTATTGTGCAATTCCGAATCAAAAAGTGGCCTTTTTCAACGCAAATTGATTCTGTAACGGTTTACTTTTCTGCACGGAGTGCTGTGTTATTTTCAAATTTACACGCAAATTGTCACCAATATAATGAAATTACATATTGTTGTCATAACCAAATTTATTATTAAAATATTTTAATATGAAAATTTCGATGTGAGATGTTGCAGCACGATTTGAAAAAACCGCTGTGAACGGTTTCATTATTAATTATCGATTAACTAGTATTTTTTCAGAATTACTCAAAATAGTGTTCAATACAAATGTGAAATCGGTTATTACACCACTTGTATATAATAAAATAAATATACTTTTAATTCATCAAGATAATCACTTTATTGTTACTTTTTTTTTGTCATATCATTTATTAAGAGATAATTTGATTTTCTAATATAATTATAATTTTAAATATCTTTTTGGTTCTGTGAGCAGTTCGATTATTTATGAAATTTACCAGTTATTAACAGAAAATATCCCTCTCATAGCCGAAGTTGTGATACACTCGACTGTTTCCTCGGAGGCTATCAGTTCGATCCCTGGGCGAGTAGGATTGACTGGATTCATTTTCAACAGGTCTATGTGCTATTAATTAGCTAATAATACATTGAAAACAAATATTCAAGAAGAGTCTATACTCGTTGGTTGAGACTTCCTATGTTCCCTACAAGAATTGAAAAGGAAATTTTATTAATAGAAAATAAATGTTATTTTCAACAAAGGTATATGTAAATCAGTTTATGGGAATTGCTCTTTATTTTCTATATTATTTTAAAATACCAATCTTTTGAAAATCTTGAATAATTTTAAATATTTGATGCCATTAAATCACATTGAGTGGAAAATTTTTCAAAATATCGAATTACCTCTTAAAAATTAGGCAAAATTTTGGAGGCAGGTTTTAATAAACCAACATACGTCACAACTAACAATCTTTTGAAATAAACTGTATGTGATTGATCCATACACATGTACAAAGATCAATGGATTCTGTTTCTATCGGTCCATTGATTATTGCTGTTATATTTTACATTTTTAGAGGTCCGCACACACCACTAATAAAAATCGACATGTTTAATAGGATTTTTATTTAAATTTTAATTCGACTCTCGTACTCTCCACCAGTAGAATGGATGAGGTAAGAAATACTTTTATATGAAAAAAAAAGATGTGGACCGGAGTATTTGGATTTGGGTGACGACCACGACACTCTTCCATTTGCCAAAGATCAGTCCATAGAATCTTTACTCAATTAAACGCGATTGCTTATAGTTTTAACCTTGTTTGTCCAAGATCCGAGAATAATAATAACGGACAAATACCGTTTCGCGTAGATATTCTTAAACCACGGCCAAAAATATTAAATTTCTTAGGTGTAGATTTTGGCTATTGTATTGGAATTACAATCATTTCCTGTTTATTAGTAATACACCTTAGTTGAATAGATAAAACAAAACGTGATTGTACGAATAAAATTAGTGTAAAATTTTATAATAATGAGAATCTTATTAAAATATTAAGTTTATTGCTAATTATGATTTAAAAGAGTAACGAGAGCATAATGATTGGAATGACTAAATGCGTAGTTAGGTTAGACCCTTAATTTGGCGCAGCACACAAGAGCAGTACAAGTCTGAACTCTTTAGATAGTTTTGTTAGTAATTAAAATTGGTGCTATTTTATTTATAATATTTTCGGGTTAGTCAAAACAATGTTATTAAGTGATGATAGCCTTTTATCCCTTGTACTGAAACTGATTCCATTTATTACGGAGGAAACTTAGATTGAGAAAGTCATATGAAGAGTTGACGCGCGACATTTACCACCACACAGTAGGAAGTATAGGTTGAGACGATATATACAATAGAAAAAGGGTTATACATTCATAATATAGTTAGAAAGATTTGATTAAGTTTTAGTTTAATTTCTTTGCAATACATTACAACGGATATAGAAACGTAAAATTAGTCAAGACTAATAATGCATTAATGTAGAAATTGATTGTAGTTAGAGTAATTGAATGCTGTTTAAGTTTGAATTAAAAACTAAATAGAAATTAATTTTAAAAAATGTATATTAATTGTCTATCCACAACAAACCTTATTCTTATACTGTGCTTGACCTATACTGCCCTCGAGAGCGGTGCGAATGGCGGGTCGATGGCACTTATATCCCGCCTACCTACTTATGAATATAAGTAGCTAGGGAAAACGCCTACGATTGGAAGGGGTGTCCCGTCACCCGTCACTCAAGGAATCCCTATGGTGCATCAGGCCGCTGATCATTCATATGTGCTTATATAAACTTAGGGATGTTGCGGATGTCGATTTTTTCACATGAGAGTGCGGATGTTTGAAATTTTAAATAAAAAATATTTTAATAAGCCTTTTTGTCATTGCAAAAAAAACACAAGCGATTTTTAACAACTTCAATAAATAATCAAATATTAAAACTGGTCAATTATATTTCATGAAAAGTAATATTTCCTCTTTATCCGATCTGGTTAACAAATGAAATTTTCGTTTTTAATTGGTAAAATGTATAGGCTTGTTAGAGATTCGCATCCGCACGACATCCGCACTGAATTGTTCCGGATGCGGATATCCGCAACATCCCTTGTTTATATATAAGAGTGAGGACTATAACTCCTTAATTGGTGTTTTGGTCCAATTACACAATACAATTTTCTGAAGAAACCAACTATGTAGTTTCCTAGCAGGATACTATCCTGTCAGAAATTATTTGACGAAAATAACCCTTTCAGATGAGACCATCTGCAGGTTGTGCCTGGAAGAGATCGAGTCTACAGAACACATCTTGTGTGTGTGTTTAGTCAAATTTAGGAGAGAGGTTCTTCAAATGAGATCAGAAACATCCCCATCCGGAAGATTGTTACTTTCATTAGGGAAGTTGCACATCTCCCCTACCTAAAACTAACACATTGGCAAATGCACAATAAACCTAACAGGTCACAGTGCAGGTGCCATTGGGTACAATCCACCTTTATATAGCAATAATATGCAATACATTACTTTTTTATAATTTTGACTTAAAATTAAGTGACATTTGCATAATTATAAATAAAAGAACTTAAAGGGTCTCTCTCATCATAAAGAAGTATATCGCTTGGTTCACGAAAGCAGAAATAAAAGTATCTTCATCCAAATTTTATTAATAAATGATCTTTGATGATTCAAATCTAATATATTACAGGAAACTCAATAACGCTCCGTTAAAATGTGATTTAAATACTTTCAAAATATTTCCGTCTTAAAACTAAGAAATAAATAAGACGCAATAACTGTTTGAATACTAAGTATACTTCTATTAAAAACAATCAGTACAAATACTAACTTAAAAATACCACAGAATAGATTCAAATTAAATAAATCGGTCTTAATTAAACAAATCAACACGTGTCATAAAAAGGTAAGTTACAAATAATTTCGGAATTGTATGATAATCAAGTTTTTCATAATGGATCGGAATTGTATAACCGATCCATGGTCAATAAGGTCGATCGCAATGTATAAGCGTTTGATAATAATTATGGTGATTATCGGGTTCCCAATTAGCATAATTAAATTTACAAAATTGTAAGACAATCACAAATTCAATTCGGTCAATTTATCAAACACGAATGAAAAAACCCGGAGAGACGTTAACATTGACTAAATGGCTTTAGATTTGCATATTAATTTGGACAATACACATAAAATTGGATATTAAAGAAGCCCCCTCTCTCAGCTTTTATACACGTATATTTGAGGAAAAAGAGTGGACCCACAATTAAACCTCTTTTTTTAATTAAAATAATTTTAGTTCGATTGTATCGAACTGGAATTCTTGACCGTCCTCCAAATTCTCGCATCTAATTTTCCATAAATTGAATGAAGCACACAAGATTCGACTGGTTTTTGAGGCCATAATAAATCCAACAACTACTAAAATGTAGAAAATGTAATAAAATAATTTATGGCTAAATTTCTTATGCTTGATCGACCTCTGATCATCCGATCAAGTGTAAGAAGGTAACAAAGATCGGGGTGGGAGAGAGAAAGAGGAAAACACCATGCCGTTTTCAATAAACGTTCAATAAAACTTATTCTCTCCTCACAAAAAGCCCAGATAAATGATAAAATAGAAAAGGTATGTAGAGATATAATTAATGACAAATAATACAATACAATGGCCATATTTATCGAAAGCCGCCATTTGTCCAGGTATTTTTACTCTACTCTCCATTACACCCGGATAGAGCAACCAGTCTCGAGAGATATTAGGAAATATTAGAGGAGTATCAATGCCCATTACGGTGTTCTATTGAAGACGAGAAATTAACCATTTTCGAGCCAGCTAATTTATTCCCTCCGATTATGTTTTTCCAAAGCCCGATATCCACACAACTTGTTTTTACTTCTTCTCTCTCTTTTTTTTCTTAAATATTCTGATCATTGCTATTATAAATCCCATCCCAAAAATTACCAGCACTGACAACGTCCGACACTCGATGATGGTATAAACTTTGTCCATAAATACCTATTTTACATAAATTTATTAGCGGCAATCTTCTTGTGTAGATTTTCACATTTAAATATCAGCAATATATAAGAGAGTTTTTTTACCAGTATTTATTGAAGACCACATAATAAATATTACATAACACGTTTATTGAAGTTATAAATCTGATTAAATATTGCCAATTTCTTTTATCACCAAATTTTGATTTTTAATAGTTCATTAAAAGAAATAAATACTATAAAAGTGTATACAAAAATCAAAGTGAATTCAAATATTTCTTAATTAGATTTTTTCACACTAGTATTATATAAATATTTTTATACAATTCTGTTAAAAAATGTTTACGTTTTAGTAGCCAATGCTTCCTCTATAAATTACAAATCGTGTAAATACACAAAATTCAACTACTAAAAATTATAATTTTTAATCATAGTAGCTAAGAATGAAAATATATTTTGACATTTGTCATGTCTCTATAATAAATTAGACTGACTTATTAATCAATTTAATTTTTTCCCATTAAATTACAAAAAGAAAAATTTGTCGTAAATGTTGGTTCTGGCTTCTAAATTACAGGAATATCAGTGATATATTGAAAAATTGAAACTTCAATTTCTATTCACTTGAAAACTTTTTCTCTTAGTTGTATGTGTTTAGACCTTAATTTAGTACTGGATTGTCCTCTTATTATTTACCTCATATTTCGCGAAAAAGTAGCTAATAAATATGCGAACTGTATAAAATCTTGTAACAAACTGGTTGGAAAAACACATAATAAAACACTCGTATCTACTCGAGTTTCATTATGGTTCATTTATCTTACAAGTTATTTAAATAACTATTTTAAAAAGGACTTTTAAACATAATTAAAATAAAATTTGTACTGAAAACTTTTCTTGGGAAATATTCAA
The DNA here is from genome assembly GCA_001014945.1 of Clogmia albipunctata. Taxonomy (NCBI): domain Eukaryota; kingdom Metazoa; phylum Arthropoda; class Insecta; order Diptera; family Psychodidae; genus Clogmia; species Clogmia albipunctata. The sequence continues at coordinate 25,737 of JXOV01004044.1, forward strand.
GAAAAATTGTTTTTTAAATTATTCATAGGAATTTGAATGAATATTAAGTATTAAAAATGATGTGCTGTTAAATTTAAAGCAACTGACCTTTAAAAGATTAAGTTTAGATGATTATAAAAAATCCTTAAAATATAGAGAAGTTTATTATAGTTCTTTAAACAACGTTTTGGAAAAATGGATCAAAATTAAACACGAGTAGTATTCTAAAAATCGAATGAAATGAGTTTTCTAAAAGATATGAGTGTCAAATCATTTGTTTTTCCAACTAGTTAGCAGTCAACTACAAAATTTAATACAATTTAATATATTAATTCGCAAAACATAAACTAAGGATTAAGAAGTAAATTTAGTACAAAATTAAAGTGTAAACATACAATCAAAGAAAGTAGCTGTCAGGTGAACTGAGCTTTCAGATAAAATTTTCGAAATATCACGAAAATAGAGCACCATATACACTGCGTTTCATCCTTTTATGACAGGTGTCCTCGATTAAGGTAATATCTCGGAGTGTATCAATCTTATCTCATTATTTTGGTGCGAAGCAAGGTCTTATCATTGGCATTGCCATAGTAGGCAGCCAGTAACTACCTTTGGAAGTCTTAAACCCCTTATTAGTTGTATTAGTTATTCTTTATGCATTTTTGTTGATTAAAATTGATATTATGACAATCAAATTTACTCTGTCAAAGTCGTTTTGGTAGCACAAGTGCTTTAAAGAATTTTTTATTATTAAAGTGTGACCTCTATAAACAATATTTATCAATTTTTATGAAAGTAACGCCCTGTTTTACTGTAAAATATTTACGAACTTTGACGAACGTTGACGAACATTATCCGACATTCTCAGATTACTGCTATGGATTTTTATATTAAAAAATTCGGCTCCGAATCAACATTTTGTTATGAAATAGAAAAATAAACATCATTGGAAACTATTACGCAATTATTAGAGATTGTACCTGAGAAATCTAAAAAGATTATCAATAAAGTTTCTCTACATTCAGTGATCAGTGCAATAAAATCAAAGCTAAACGAAATTGCGAAACTGTTACACTGGCCTATTTGAATAGTTTTATGTTCTAACTTATTCGCTTATTACGATCGATATATTTTGTAAAAAAGGCAGCTGCCTAGTGCGTGAATCAGAGTAAAATATATTTCTACAGAAATTCGAAGAATTTTAAGATTTTTATGTCAATTTAGTTAAAAATGCATAAAATTTTATTTAAAGCACGGTCGATAAGCATTATTTAACACTCTGGCCTTCTTTAAGGTACGCGCTACGCTCGTGGCTTAAAACAACCGTTGTGTTTGATGATGCCTTATCTTATCTACCATATTGTATAAATAACTATTAGAAGTCCTCGTTAAAAATGAAATGGGACACAAATGGTTTTGGAGATCGAACACTGGGAACATCTAGAAGTGGCGACATCTTTCCCTCTAATTATCAAACGGGTAGAACTTAGTTATTTCTGAATATAAATACATTTAAAATTAATCAGCTACTTAACTAACCATTTATATAATTTGAAATTAGTGGAAAAAGGTCAATTTTAAGCAAAATTTAATTTTGAAATGTCAATCGAATGTATCCCATATACTTTACGCTTTTTTATTTATACATTTTTTAGTCTTATATACAAATATTCTTGTTTGGTGTTCCGTTATTTTTAGAAACGATTTTAATGGCACCTTGATGAACGGTTTCAATTTGAAATTCTTAATAGGACATAAAAAAGGTAATTTGCTAAGACTTGTACATCCTGAATGCCAGAATTTGAATAGATCTCTAGGTCAATTAAATTCAATATTTGAATAATAAATTGGAACTATAAAGAACCGGTCAGTGTTTACGTTCAAAAGAATATATCTTTATTAAAGTTCTGAATCATTACTATAATGTATCCAACATTAATATAAAAAACCCCACAAGGTGACATCAATCTTTACAATGTATTCAAATCAAAAATATAAATTCTTTTGCAAATTATAAATTTGGATATCTTTCCAAAAACCATTGTTTTTTATTCTAAAAATATCCTTATTAAATATTCCTTTTTTGTCTTTATAATATTTTTTTATATAAAAATAACGTGAACCACTCTAAAGCAGTTTATTTCCAAGATGTTTCTCAATCCAATAAAGTTATCAGTGATTCAATAAAACCATGTTTGACAAGAATATAGCATCAGAAGCTGGATTTTATTGCAAAAAATTGGATCATAAAAGACAGACTGACGTATCAAATGCCAAAACTATTAAAACGATCCAATATTTATTATAAAAATAAATTAAGATCATATAAAACAAAACTAATCTTATGGGAATTTTTTGGAATATATATGATTCTCTATAATCTATAATCTTGCCATTTTCATTATTTTCTAGTTAACAGTATAAGTTTGTGGCAAAAAAAATATAATTGAAAGGAAAATAATCCGTTGTGGTCATAAAATCATCAGGGATTTCACTTAATATTTCTGTTCATTCAAATAAGAAGAAAATTTGTTTGTGTGCGACAACTATAACATTTAGGGGTATAAAAAATATAACTATATCCCAAATGCCTGAAATACCCACAAAATTTGATTAAAAACGAGTTAAACAATCGTAATTAGTACGTCTTCAAACATTGCATTGTGAAAAATAGTTTTATTAGGGGTAGGTCACCATTAACACGAATGGGCGTGATATTTTTGTATATGTATTTTTTAATGCTTAATCATATTCAAATTAAAAATAGATGATTTGTCGTAAAAAGTACAACAAAATTAGGAGTGACTCACCCTTAACATTAAGACGTTTGTAAAAAAAATTGTCAGTAAGACAGACATATACCCCCAAAAATTCATTAAAATCGAGATAGTAGTTTCGGAGTCTTTTGGCTTCAAACACGAGAATTTTAAATGTAAGATGTATCCTTGATTAATAACTGTTTTATCAAGAAAACGAAGGAAAAAATCGACTCTACTGCAATTTTTACGAGTATTTTGTGCTAGAAATAGATACAGAGAACAATGAAGGGGGATGTTATGATATTGCATTGATATTAGTATTCTCTCGGTAATAAAAAATCTTGTCCAAATTAAGTCATTGAAGATTAGTACTACTTATTACTAATTACAAAACCAGTTACAATTTTCCTAACCGTATGATCGAAAATAAATTTAAACTTAATGACAATCATTTGCGTTTTAAATAAAAAATTATTACAAAATTGGAAAATTTCTTAGTCCTAGTTAGGTTTATGAATGTCGAGCTATCAAGATAAAAAATAAAATAAATATTTCCCGCTACATTTCAGTAATAAATTTGGCGTAGTCTCAACCTTAACCAACGGGTGTTAGACTTTCCATGACTGTTGATTTTCAGTGTATTATTAGTCAATTAATAGTACCTAGACTGGTTGAAAAAGGACCCAGTCAATCCTACCCGCCCAGAGATCGAACCCACGGCCTCCGAGGAGGCAGACCAGAGGGTTACCACTTCGGGGCGGGCGAGCAATCAAGATAGTTCTAACTTAAAACTTCAAGACACTTATTTTAATATTATTAGAAAAGGGTATTTTGGATTCTATACGAAAAATTATTAATTATCTCATTTATCATAAGGTTTTTATGAACAATATATTTTATTTTTAACTTAAATGATATATTTTTATATACAAACATATTAAGTTTCCCTAATTAAATAGAAACCTCTCTTATTGACGAAAAGCCTGGCATCACATGACCTTTTGAATCAGGTGAAATCTTTTTATGATTGTTTGCTACATCGAGTTTTCTGGTATGTTGTTTATCCGAAAAAAAAGTTTTACTGGCTTATAGATCAATTGGCTCCATTTGAAGATCACTTTTATTGCCAACCTACGTAAGGGTTTATGATTCCTAAAAGAAAAGAAATTACCATAAATGAATATCGATCGAGGAGTAATTAAATCGGGCAATGGTACAAGCGATCAGATTGATTCCCGGGCGATCGGTCGAAAATAATTAAAACTAACAAAAATGTGTCTTTTCAAATACGATCGTACTGGAACGTCGTCGTCCAATGGGGATCGATAAGCCCCGCACCATTGGGTCATAAATTTAATTGAATCCGGTTATTTTTTCCAGAATAATACACAAAAAGAAAGAGAGGGGTAGAGGAGAGATCTAACGTGTTTTGTGGTTTTGGTCATCCATTTATATTACATTACCATTATCGATCGCACGGCTACAAAAAAAACGTCGGTGCGGCGGCGGTGACACTAAATTGAAGGAGATCTCTCTCCCATCTACTTTTTTTCTTCTAAATATATATGGAGGCTAAGAGAAAGAAATATTCAAAGTATGGCATGATAATCCGAATACTATTTGAAAGTAGATACCATGTACTCAGACGATCAATAACAAAATAGTGGCCATCTTTAAATTCGTCGCGGTGATTTATTGATTTTCTATAAAAGAGAGTAATAAATGTCTTTGGTTTGAGATTAAAATGTATTACATTTGGGTTTTCGTTTTAATATAGAAAATATTAATGAATATTCTTATGGTAATAATTTAGATATAATTTTATTAGAACTTTTATTAAAAAAGAAATAAATCTGATTTTTGCAAGTCAGATGATAAAATCTTAACCGGAAATAATTGGATTCTATCACAAATATACCTTGAAATTAATTTTTTGGCTGATCCATATGAAAAGTTGTATAGATTCCTTATATAAACAATTTATATGAATTTATAATTATAAAATGCAGTATCTACTTAACTACAGCTTCTTATTCGCGGTGAATACGTTCCGGAAAAGTACCGGCGAATAAAGGAAACGAAGATCATGAAATTTAAATTGATATGAGATGACAAAATATCAATTCAATGGTTTACATCAAATGAATTAGATTCATCAATTGCATGTCAAACCATCTTGTAGATAGTATTTTGCTGCGTATATTTTGTGACGACATTAGACACCTTTCGACATCTCGTCTTCTTATGAAAAATTTTTATTCTTCATTGCACTGGAGTATAAATATTAAACCAGTCTTATATTATCAAATAAATCGAAATCAACTGCCCGCGCCGTGTTTAATTGACGAACACTTATGCATGTGTTCGACTCTATTGATTAAAACCCTTTTCAGAAACCATTTGCGATTTAAGATCGATGTGATAGAGAAAACAGGCGACTGAAAAGGTACTGTATCCGGTGAAAATTCCTTTTCCTAAGTAAATTGCGACGGACGTACCTCCAACGACAGTGAATACGGCTCCTACTACCCGGCATCTACATTTACATCTGAATCCTTCCCCGTTTCTCTTCAGGCCTCTTCAACTAGGAATTTGCTAAAATTGCATTTTTATTCTTTATCGCGTTGAATCACAATTATTCAATTGTATTTAGGCAGTCTATTCTTGGCATTAAATAAATTAACATCTAACTGTCCGCCACGAGATTGATTTAAACAAACAAACATACACGCAGAACTTTCGACTAAATTGATTGAACCCTTTTTCAGAAACCAATTAAAATTACTCGAACGATGTGATTGGGAAAATCGGCGACTGAAAAGATAAGGTAATCCGGTGAAATGTCCTTTCTGTAAGTATATACTTTATTATATAGTATTACTTTATGGGTTTCGCGAAATTGCGAAAAAATGTCACATTGGTCATTGCTGTTAACGCAGCCCTCTTATCTTCAATATTATGGGGTATTTTTTAAATAATCTATTGAGAAGGGTAGTTAGGATGTCAATAGCTCACTTCGAGAAAAGTAGAATAAAAAAATTAGAATTCAGATAAAGTAACGTTGACTATCGGGCACTGTGATCCTTGTGCATCTCTGGATACTGATATTGATATATTGAAAGGACTAATAAAGGTACAATTTCCGATTATATTTTCTTACAAAGCTCGTTTTTAGGCTATATAACTACAGATAAGTTTGTGTCAAGTCATTGAAAATATTATATGATTTGTAATGTATATGATAACAATTTTATAAAAATATGTACAATGGTGTTGCAGGATTTGAAAGAAATTTTACAAGGGTTAAATAATATCTCCCTATCAAGAATAGAAATAACAAATTGTAATATCCAGTGAAATAATTTATGTAAATCAATTTTCCGAAATATCTACATAATATAATATGAAATGTAGCCGAGTCATGTTTCGATAATAATTCGATATGTTTGACGCAGAGGACGAACAAGTGGGGTATGATTAATTGTGGCAAAGGGTGGAGCAATTTACAATTTTGCAACTCATACAATACGAGTATACAGTGTTGATTGGTCTGTGTTACAATAGCAACTAATTAACCGCGATTCTATCGGATCCCACTGTCGAGGCTCTCTCTGGTGGAGATTCCTGTTTCGGTTTTTAGTTAATTTGGTTTAATTGACGAAATGACAACTAATTTATTCCGACGTTAAATACACACGATTTACACACGTTTGTATGAAAAAAGAGAGAAAATCTAAATTTATAATTAAAAGGCGGAATAGTTGGGGCCCCTCTCCAGGTGATGGACGATAGAGATAGAAGGAGGGGGGCAGATGCTGATGCTGGTGATGGAAATGAGATGTGTGTGAGATGATGAGAGCCGTTTGTCGCCAAACATAAACGTTCGATTTTAATTGCACATTGGACGGAAGATTTTTAGAGCTTTTCAAATGATTTTATTGACCTTTTATCGCAACAGTCTTGTCTCTTTCTATGTCCATTCAAACATACCCATATGCTTTTATGGACTGACCACTAAAAACTCTACTTTTTTTCTCCAGTGATTCGTATCAGGCCGTCAAATGAAAGACAACTATCAAAATTTATGTTTGGATGCGCGCATTGAAAATGCTTTTTTCAACTATATTTCTCGGTGATTTACCGATTTCCGCCATCCAAACCAAACCAACAGCATCACCGTTATGCAATGCCCGAAAACTTTTACTTTGTGTAATTGGATTTAATTGGAAGTATCAAAATAAAGCTTATGTAAATTATACTTCATTTACTCACCTATTAGACACGATTGCTGCTAATTGGACAGGTATTTTAATTATTCATTATTTTATTTCAAAATGCATCGAATTGTAAACCGATACAATTTGTTGTATTACAAAATTATTCTTCTTTTCATTAAAGCATCTCTTATGAGTTAACTTGAAAGTGTAGTTCCTAAAAAATTATTCATTTTAAAGTTGTAATGAGTCATGCAAACCGGAATTGTTTTAGTTAAAAAATTTCTCTTGGAGAAAAAAGAATGATCAATTTATTTTAAAATACTTTGCATATGTAATTTTAAAAAGAATCTAAATGTTTTATATTCGGATTCAATACACCATGAAATTGTTACTTTTTTTTATATAATATCAATAATTATTTTTATGGTCAAATATTATTATATTGATCGGAGCTAAGTTATTAATTATTTATTATAATTAAGTATTTATTAATTTTACTTTTTTACCGCCAGATAAGTGGTGTAATTTTAACACCTAGACTAAAAACTATAACCAAAAAATATTATAAATCGAATATTTACTTTACTAACTGTTTATCCTCTACTAACCTCTTTCCTTTTCGTTCACTGATTTAATTCAACTGTCCAAATTACTAACACTGAACCTCTCCTGAGAAGTGACTAGACCTATACTGCCCTAGTCTGCGGTGCTGAATGGTGAGCCTAATAAACCCATTTATCCTATCCATTAAAAACAAAAAAAATGTTTAACTATTACTATATAGTATATAACAATAGGGACAGCAATTGTGATATGAAAGGAGAGCTAGGGCGAATTACATGGAGGGGCTGTCAACCATTCACCTGTTGATACGTTATCGTACATCTGGACAATTATCTTATTCATGTATTTTATATATCCCAAACGGGTTCTTCGCCCAATAACCAATCAAATAGAAATATTTTCCTCAAAAGATATAAATGATAAATTAATAAATATATCTAAAATAGCACGTAGTTAATTATATTAATTAAAGAAAGCCTCCAAATAAATCTTCCAATCAATTTTACTAATGGCTGTCCTTAAGGAAGTGAAGGAACTTTTGTTGGGAAAATCGATACACTTGATTTCGTCGTCTATTTAAATGACAATTAGTGACAATTGGTGACAATTTGCGTGCAAATTTTGAATTATTTAAGCACTCCGTATAGAAAAGTAAACCGTTACAGCACCAAGTTGCATTAAAAAAAGCTACTTTTCGATACGGAATTGCACAAAATTTTTAAAATCCATTTCTAAACAAACCAATATTTTAAAAAGTGATTTAAAATATACTTGAACCAGTGCAGATTAGAACAGAAACGAAAATAACCTAAAATATTTTCTACCTTCTAATATCAATCGATTTTAAGTTGTAGATTGATATGAATTGAAAATTCTATCGCCTGAATCCATCGTANTAAAATCCATTTCTAAACAAACCAATATTTTAAAAAGTGATTTAAAATATACTTGAACCAGTGCAGATTAGAACAGAAACGAAAATAACCTAAAATATTTTCTACCTTCTAATATCAATCGATTTTAAGTTGTAGATTGATATGAATTGAAAATTCTATCGCCTGAATCCATCGTATTGTACAATCCATAAAGGAAAAGAGAAAATAGTAATTGAAAATCGAATACCTTATATTGCCTGATATGTTCCTTTATTCAATCAATATTAGAACGATATATCGTACAGATAGAAAAATAAAAGGAACGGTTGTCTGTAATTTGATTTATAAATTCATTAAATGCATTTATAAATTCAGAATGATATTAGTTTTTCCTTTATTTGTAATATGTATTTGAAAAAACCAAACGAAAATTTTATTAAATAATTTTAAATAATTGTTTTTAAAAAAGAAGCAAACAGAAAGATAAAATTTAAGTAAAATTTCACTAAATTAAACTTTAAAAATTCGGGGTCAATAAATAGTTATTAGTACTACAAGGGTGTAAAATGAACTGTAAAGGAGAAATAAGTGTAAAATACGAGCCGTTAGGTAAGATTTTCAACGTTTTCGAATTAAAAACGGATTTTACACTCAAGTGGGATATATTAAAATCCACGTAAAACATTTTACCTTTAAAACAAATTTACTCCTAGATTATTCTTTCTTTTTCACTAAAGAGATAAAAATTCAAAATTTTTACTACTACGAAAAATTGATACATTATGAAATCAATATCGTAAATCTAACCTTTTGATACGAACGTGAATAAACTATATTGAATACTCTTCCGAAGATTCTTTACCATTACTTATTAAGAATGCAAATATAGAACAAAAAACCAGATTTATTGATCATAAGAAAGATTTTTCATTTATGTTTTATATGTACACCAAAGAATATAGTATAATATTTTATTGGTCGTATCAATAAAGTTAGTGTGTTTCTCACAAATGTTGCGTGCAAAATATCTTTTATGATAACAAAACAACTAAAATACAATAAATCCTTTTGAAGAATAATTCGTTAAATGACATTAAATTATCCTAATTATGATGACAAATCATCTTGCTATTTGCCCGTATTACTTTTAAAATAATATCTATTTTTAATAGTACGAAAAAGGGGCCGGATAGCGTAGTTGGTTAAG